>VYZV01040152.1:0-10340 GCA_013401275.1 Pandion haliaetus
TTTACTTGTAATATTTATTGAGTAATTTATATATGAGATTAAATGTTATTAGCTTTGAAATAATACAGCATTCTTGCTTCCCAGCAAGAAAACAGTTTAATGATGCAAGAAAGAAAAGATACAACTGATTTTCACACAGAAAAACTTTTAACTGGAGGCTTTCAAAGGTGTTATGTGCTGTTACACACAAGTTCAGCTTTTTCTTAACCTGAATGAGGGTTTGAAATTTTAAACAAGAAAAAACAGAATAGAATTAAGTTTTAACCTTTGCAAGTCTGATTTCCAATTCTTTCTAACAGAAAGACTTATTTCAAGCCATTTTTACATCACTAGATGTCAAGATGACAGCTTTCTGCAATGCATGACATGGGTTATTCACTTGAAGGTGAAAGGAAATTTGAAGAGCAACCTTCAAATCCTATTATGTCATAAATACTTCCCAGGAGAGGTGAAGGAGACAGCAAGGACTACATATATAAAACCACCTCTTGTTTCATTCTCTTGTCTCTGGGTGCAGGCTTTTAAGTATTTGTATAATGTAGGATCTCTGCCTTTTTGTTGCTAAGCATTCATAGTAAGTACTCCACAATATAACAAGAGTTTTGAATAGAAGCCAGAAAACCATCTATCACTTCTGTTTTCTTTTAGGATACTTCATTTGGTTTCCTGATGGACATATACATGTCCTATAAAACACCTAATCCCTGAAAGAAACTAAATACATAATATAAACTAAATACATAATGTTTGGGTGATAAATTTGAAAAAAGAAAAAAAAGAAAAAAAGAAAAGAAAAGAAGCTTTATTAGGCCAAAATATAGGTTGGGGTTCATTTAGACAATTCAAGGGTCTGGTAATTTCCAAGACAGCAATTGCTTGTGAAGAGAAGTGCTGCAGGAATAGCAAATATTTTAATGGCATCACTGTGGATTAGATATATAACTCGTACAACGACTGCTCCTAGAAGTATACCAGCAAACTATTTCATGTCAGTTGGATAACTAAACAACAACAGAGCTTTCCATAAAGGATCTAAAACCAAAAGAAGCTTTGAGATGCCAAGGCATTACTCTCCGCAAAGGCTAAGGATTTTGTTATAAACATTATTATAAGAGATTCTATCAATCTAAATAAACCCCTTTACTAACACTCACCAGTATGACTTTTGAATGTTTTATAGGCATCAACTCAACCAATATGACATAGAGTAATGGAAAGATTTTCAATATAATCTCCTAGAAAGCCTATGAAGTTTAGACAGTAGTCATAGCTTTTGTTTTAATATGAACTAATTTTTAATCATATTAAAGTACTTGAAAATTAATATACCCTTAAGCTCTCTTCTCCATGTCACCATCTCCATCAAACCAAGTGTGTTTATTCTGCTCCTTCTCTTTATGTGTTTGAGAGTATGAACAAGGAGAGTGTGTGTAGCAAGGACTTACCAGTGACAACTGTCAATAAAGAAAAGATGGAATGTCTTCAGGACTGCTGCAGCTTGTTTGAAAATTTAACAACCTACTGGGTTTGTTGCTTTCAGGGAAGGTATTGCTGTTGCCATTTAATGTGATAGTCCCTATTGAGTCTCATGACGTAATACAGGTTCTTAAAGACTGATACAGTCTTTGGTGCACAGATGATGAAGTCAAGGACTTCTTAGACAGTGGGAGGATATGAGTTCAGTGTATTATTCAAAGGCATTGATAGTTAAGATGTTGAGATATGGGTTAGAGGAGGGAACAAAAATATTTATAACTGCCACTCATTCAAAATTCCTTCTGAACATGAGTTCAGAATCTGCCATTACCCATGTATAGAACAACAGTAGTATTTGGGACCAGCAACCCTAAATGCTTCTTTTTTGAATGCAATCTATTACCAAAAAAACACCAGAAAAGACAGATGTGGGTGCTGATACTGCACCCTACAAAGGAGACCATGAGGTATCAAGCACTGAACAGAAACAATCTGAACACTGAACCTGATCTCAACACTTTGGTATTTTGTTTTTGGGAGTAACCTATTAAAAAAACCCCAGCAACCAGGAGCAGGGCAACATGTATTCTGAGTCTCAGAATGCACTTTTTAATGAGGAACAGGACTTCTCAGATGTATCAAAGAAGGAGGAACATAAACGTATAGAAGCAGAAAACCTGAGCACTTTCCTCCTAACCTCTGAAACCCAAAAGCAAGCTCGTGTGAACTTTGAGCCTGAGAACATGCAAGTCATGGAGGAGCATAACTACTGCAACATATCAAACAAGACAGAACAATGTAGGGAACCAGGACAATTGAACATTTTGCCTGCAGAAGTAATCTATGAAACAGAGCAGCAAGGACAAAATCAGGTGAGTTCTGGGTTGGAGGAAACATTCTGCAAAGAGAAGCAGCGTTACCATTGTGTACCACAGAGAAGCACAGTGACATATGCAACCTCAATACCTGAATGTAACCAGTAGCCAGTCCCAAGACGTAACTTTTCAAAAAGAACAAAAATGAGAAGGACAAGATCACATGAACTCTGAATTTCTCAAAAAGAAGGGTTTTGAGGAGGTGCCAAATGCAGAGAAGCATCAGTCAGTGGAAGCACATCACCTTCTGCGAGCCCTGAGAAATTAAAGAACAGAAAGAAGGTCCCATCTGTGAAAAAACAGATGACTAACAGGGCAGAGCCACTTGCAGCTTTAGAAGTAAGAATTAATAAGTATTTCCACTGCAATACAAATTATTTGAAAAAATCACACAAACGCAATATTGAGAGGATGGAAATTGAAATTAATTGCAACCAATAATTCCACCATATTACACAATGTGATTCTATTGCTTCCTTGAGCAATAAGACCCATTATTAACAAATCCATACTGCAGGCTTTAGGTGGGGATGGGTTTCTGCTATGGAGAATTAAAATGGCTTGTCTGAAATGAAGTGCATAAGAAAGTGATTTGATTTTACTGAGCAACTGTGAATCCCATTGCTCTCAACTGAAAGTATATATGCAATTTAAAACCTAAAATTAGACACTGTAATCCATATCTAAGAACCAAAATAAGCAGCATGGGGTCTGAGGAAAGCAAGCTCTAAAAACAGTCTGTGATTTATAAATACATTCCACAGGGATGAAGAAGAGAATTAACATGCTAACATTGCTGAATGCTGAAATGGAGACCTGAGGCTTGATCCAGCACCCAAGAAATAAGAGATCTTGTCATATACAAAGAGACAGAGAAGGTGGTCTACTGTGCACTCTTTACCCTTTGCTTTAGAGTGAAAAAAAGGCAAAAAGACAGCAGAACACAGGTATCTTCCCTGATTGTGATATTTTATCAAATGGATAAGCCATTTACTGTAAGTTGTCCTGTGGTAACTAAGAATGCACAGATTTACACAGTACATGCTATCTGTGGGACAGTTACATACATCTGCGCATTCTGTAAGGCAAAATGATAAAAAATATTTTTGTTGTGTATTTTGAAGATTAAGATTTATACTGTTAATACTACTTAGGGTATAAAAAAGTAAGGTGTGATTGAATGTTAACCTAGCTATCTGACAGGTGGTAAAAATGATGGAAAGAAAAGGGGATGTGTGCTTTTATAAAAAATAGCAGTCTGTCATAAAACTGCCGTAACCTTTTGTCTCCTAACCATATATATTACTAACTGAATTACTGAATAATCTAATGCACAGTTTCCTTTACACAGCTGAAGTAATTCACACAGCTTGGTTCGCAAAACAAAAAAATTGATAGAGCATAATTTTATATTTTCACATGCTTGGCACTGAACACAAGCTCATTTGATTTTTTCGGGAGTATTTTGCATTCTTGGAATACACCAGCAGTGGCTATAATGTATGATGTAAGTGTATCATACAATGTGTTTATTATAGCCGTTTCTCTGTAGCTGCTACAAGGCAACCCCTTTGAGGCTAGATAAAAGTTTGCCAAAAATAATATTCAAATATCCTTTTAATCAAAACAAGATAAAGAGGAGATTAGTGCCACCAGTGTCAACACCACCACTTCCAAAACATATGCTCAAATAAAACATGAAAGCTTTAGGGGATTGGTTTTGCAAGCTTCAGTAGCTTACACTTCCTCTCTCTTCCAACACTATGTATTATTAAAATGCATCAGCTGATGATGTGTGTTAATGACAAGCTCCATCCTCAAAGGACTCTAATTCATTAAAGGGGACTATCAACCTGCAATTCTCAGAATTTAAAACAAAATATTTATTTAGATTATTAATTATTAATTTTATTTCAATATAGAAGCCTAGATTCTTTTAATGTTGCTTAAAATAACACAATGAAAGAAGTATATCCCAAGAAAAAAACCCACATAGATATCTAGCAAAATTTAATTCCCAACTAAACCTAACAGCACGAGGGCTTTTTCTGCATAAAATCTCCATTTTTTGTGACTATTGTACCTGGTTAAAATTGAATTTTTTCTTTAACCCTAAATCTTCCCCCCCCCGGATTGAATAACAATTATAAATTACATTTTTTCCTTTTACTTACAATGTGTTTAACTTTCAGATTCTTGAGGAGAATGTATGGCCCACTGAATTTTTATTTGAGATATAGAAATTTCCATTCCTCCTCTGCTTTGGCAAAATTTCACCTGTACAAAATCTAAGGATTGGATCTAAAAAATCTTAATAAAACAAGCATGGTTTCTGATTTAATGTGGGAAAGCAAACTGACAAGAATGAGAGACATTAATTCAACTCAGTGGTTGGTGAAGCTACCTGGAGCTGATTTACGAAGCATACCTTGCCTGTCTAGCATCAACAGAACATTTTCACAAATGTGCCAATTCAGTTCAAAATATGCATTTTCCTATCCGATGGTTTTATGGTGTGGATTTGGCCACCAAAGGCTGTAGACAGAAATGAAAGCAGCACTTAAATATGGAGAGCATTTGGGCATGCTTAGACCAGGAGTGCATGGTAGTTGGGTGTTGTGTCTTTTGTAGCCATGAAATCCTATGTATCACATTATTTCCTTGGGGAATTCAACCGAGACCTTGAGGAGGCCCCTGCGGCATGTTCCACACTGCCTGCTGCCCACGGCCAGCAACAACCAGGGACTGCGCAGAGCTTTTAGCTTAGAAGGGGAAGAAGGTACCACTCACACAAATCCCCAACAAAGCAAAAAAATTAATGAAAAATATGAATATACCTTAAGCCCAGGGGTCTTTTCTGAACATCTTCCCTGGGACAAAACTGCCATTTCCTTCCACGTCATTTTATCCAGTGGAGCACCTAATCAAGCCATCACACTGCGCTGTCTTAACCACTACTCCACATCTGTCACTGCCATTTTTACTCCATAGATCCATATTGCAGGTGTTCCACATGCACAGTGTGATTGCGGTGGCAGTAGGAGGGGCCTGTCTGCTGCAGAGCTGCGTTTAGGGACAGTCCTCGGTATGGGAGCCAATAACACAAAGCTGAAACTATGAGCATCAGCCACACCAATTCCTCTGATGCTCCAGACAAATGAAATGCTGAAACTGGGTTATCGAAAAACACAACCGTGTGAAAGCAAAACTAGAATATTACAGAAATTTAAAAATATGAAAGTTGTGTTTCTACAGTGCTCTGAAACTCCATGAGAACACAGATTTTGGGCATACTTGCATCATTTCATCAGATGCTTCTCTTCAGATGCCTGTCACTTCTGTAGCATTTAAATGCACACCTGTGTTATTTAAAATAAAGAGGTGCCCATCGGTGAAGTGACTTCATGATGACATTTGAAATAGAAGAGGTTGCACTCTTTATAAACAGCCATTACAGATACCTTACACTGAAAATTGGGCATTTAAAAGAAAAGTTGTATTAAACCATGGGTAATAAAAATAGTCTTCAAAGAAATTTATAGTCTTTACAGAAATCTTTACAGAATTCATACATATGTAGTGAATAAGCAGGACATTTTAAGCCACTTTATTCTCTCATGTGACCATTACCAATTTGTCACTCTAATAGTAAAAAACATTAAATTCCTGTATTAAATATATTCTTAAATTCTTAAAAAGTTATATTTAAGTAATTGAATACACAGGGAAAAGCACAGTATTTGAATACAGCTTCTAATTTTCACTGAATCTGCAATAAAAAAATTAACTAGGTTAGCCATATTCCTGCATCCAAGAAAGAGGCCAATTCCAATGGCTTTTATTTGCACAAATGCTGGCATGGGAAGTGATTCTTTCTCAAAGGTTTTGAAATATGATCTTTTCGCTATTTGGTAATCATGTCCATGAAACTCACTTGTATCAAAGTATGAAACTGATTCTAATATGGCTCTCCCAGCCAGGAATTATCCATGATTAAGGCAATTATAAGGGGAGAACTAAGTTCATACTGAACTCCCTGACATATTATGCCAAGAAAGCCACTGGAAAACTCTTGTTTACTTATATTCTATTCTTTTCAAGCTTGTTTTTCATATCACCAGCATTAGTATAAATACAATTATTAGAAAAAGCTCAAAGCACAAAGCTGTCTTTTGAAGAGCACAATTAAACAGACATACCTCTGGAGCTGCTGATACAAGGGCAGAATCAAATTACAGAGTTTATGGAAGAAGGTGGAAAAGGTACTTTGCTGCAAAGCAGTGCAACAATGAAACTGTATATCAATGGCAACAAATTAGTTAAACTCATAGTATATCTGACAATTTATTTTGAGAGCCAGGTACTACAAATTTAATGATTTACTGTGCAATATCCCTGAGTTCTAGTTCATCTTCCCACAGTTAAATAACAATCTTCTTCCTACAGTGAATACATAAAGCTCAAAGTTACTTGTTTGTAGGATAAGATTACATATTAACAAAATCATAGTAGGTCATTCATTACTAAAATGCCTGTAAAATCTGGCAAGTCTGGCTAAGCAGCAGAAGAGGCTAAACCCACGTTTTATCAGGTAAACATATCACGTGTGTACATAAAGGGACAGACTTAAATAGTTTCCAAATGCCGTGTTCTGTAATTATTCTTCAGCCCATGTTTACTATACAGAAGTAAATAGTATGTACTGCTTGGGTTTGGAGCTGAGTTAATGTTTATTATTTGCACAGGATAAATAGTCTCATTCTTCCTGTGTGATACTTCCAAGAGAAGATTGAAGAGCCTTGATTTTCCTCTCAAGTACTGAGAAGCCAGATGGAAACCAGGCCAATAACCTTCACCAGAGATTTTGATTTAATCATGCTACTGATGTATCTCAGAGTTGTATTTTTGAAGCACACCAAATACTGTCAACATTTCAGGTCTTAGGTGAGGTTAAGTTAGCAACTTGTCCTGGAAAAGTAAATTTTTGCCCTCATGGTGGCAGAGAGAAACTAGAAAATATAATCCACTGAACTCTACTAGTTCAGCATTGAAAAGGCAAATAATAAGAAATGTTGTTGTGAAAAATTGGTGTTGTTATTAAATGCAATTATTATTTTGAGAAGCAGAAAGAACTTTTTCAAGTTTTTCACCTTGTGCTGGCAGTACCACCAACTTTTATAAACAAAAGACATATATACAGTATGATTATTAAAGCAGGTATTTCCCCCCACAGTGTAAAAGTAAGATTAGAAAGGAATTGCTTTTACTTTTATGTAAATTTTCCTGGAGAAAGTTAATCACTTGCAAAAAATGCTTTTAATCTAAATACAGATTTTCTTTTTGAAGAAAAACAATATTTATTAAAAAGTTTAGAAAAATATTTTGATATCCTAACTGGAGTTAAACAATCTTAACTAGAATTTAGTTTTATAGTCAGCCTTACTTCCATTCTTCCCGTACTGCAAGTGTGTGCCAGTGTGGAAGCTCAAACAAAATGTTTATTTTTCAGTACTTTCCAGTACTTTCAGTGTCTGCAATTTTTAATTACAAAACTTGTAGCAGATCTTTCATCAATTGCTTCACAGCAGATGTACAATAAAATTAATTCATAAAAATGACTACTTAGCTAAATAGTGTGTCGGGGGTTTTAAAATTTTTATTAGTTATCCATGACTTAAATTATGTTATGCTGGTGCGGACAGTTTGAAAGAGAAAAACTGCATATATACATGATAGACTAGAGTAACCATACAATCAATCACTTGCTTATATCTTACTTTATAAACTTACTTTGTCTCCAAGATAATGAAAAAAAGGCCTTTGCTTTTCTATTTATAATTATGCTATTACCAAGTGTCAAAAGCTACAGTTGAATAATAAGATATTTCTTCATTTAGTAGAAATATAAAAAAGTATTTTTGGATATTTCAACATTAAAGAACAGAGATTACTTTGTAAAAGTTAGAGTTTTGTTACTCTACTACAATGTTGATCACTGGCAAAATCATTACAAACCCAATACTAAAATTATGGCTACTACACTTATACATATCTCTCATACATCTCATGTAGACATTTCAACACCCTTTTGAAAAAATAATGGACCTGATAATAGCATAACACTGGNNACTGGTTATAGGATAGTTTCATTTTAACAGTCTCAAAATGAGGCAAAAGCTTATCCCAAGTCAAACAACACCAGGGAACAGAATCCAGGAATCTTAACTCTCCATCTTTTGTTTTAATTTATGAGTCTGTATTATTTAATTGGGAAACATTTAAAAACAAGGTCTGTCCCACAGCAATGGTATTAAGACTGCAAAGTTCAAGAGGTAACATACGGCCCTGAATTATATGCAGCATCTCTAAAACCTCCTTGATTCCCAAACCGAAGTCTTACGCAACTCTGGATATTGCAAGCTAAAACTGAGATGCAATCCTTTACAACCCTGTGGCNTTTACAACCCTGTGGCCAAAATTAAGAGATTTAGCATTTCAGCTACTTGGGCAAGACATGTCATATTTAGTCTGTTTTTAGAAATCAGTATTCCTCAGTCTGAGCCATTAAAAACTACTGTGAAGAAATGAAAGAACTCAAACATTTCCTTCATGTCAAAAGGCAACAAGTGGGCTTCTATCCCTAGCAATTAAAACATAGAAGTACGTGTCCTAATATGAGTTTTAATTACTGTATGGGGGCAATTGACCCTTTTCCAGGCAGTTGAGGGGCAACTGTATGAAGGACCCATTTCCCATGAAGCCAGCCTCCAAAGATTTCATAAGATAAAATGATAATGAACTATTACAGTTGAAATGAGCTGATTAGTTTTTCCCCCAGCTGCTGTTCAATTAATGAACCACTTTTAAAAATTTTGAAATGAAGTTCATGAGTCATCTATTTTTATTTTCTTTAATTGAAAACTGATAAATGAATTCAGCCTCTTGGTGACACAAACAAAAATAGTTTGAATTTCAGATCTGTCAGAAATGCAATTTGAAAAAAAAAAAAAATTTAAACTCAGTGTGTATACTTAGCAGCAAATATTCCTAAAGAACTGTTAAAATACAGATGATTGAAGTAGCAGCCAAAAAAAAAGGGATGCAAATGACTCTTAAATGAAAGGTTATAGAGCATGAGAGGTGTTTAATCCAAATAACAAACTGTTGTCAATGGAAGATCTGAGACAAACTGATTTAGATAATACAGAAAAATGAACACACAATTTGACAGCTACCCTGGATTTACAGAATCATGGGATTAAATGCTTTCCACTTATTCAAAGAGGATTAGTCAGGATACATTTATTTATTTAAAGCAGATCTTTTACAGAACTAAAGAGTTTACAAATGATACGGAATGACGGAAAATAGAAAATCCATATCAGCTTTAGCTTCTATCATTCAGCCACAGATGTGAAACTGCTTACTATCAAATATGCAATATAGTGCATTAGCAAAATTAATAATAATAATAATAATAATAGGTGTAGCCTTAAACTATTTAGTCAAGGAAAGAGAACATTAAAATAATTGGCACGGGCCATTTGCAGAGAAAGCTAATAAAATGTGAACATACTAATGAAACATCCACAACTAGAGCTGATCCTTGAAAAACAGGTGCAAGCCAGGAATAATGCTGACGGAACTGCTATAGCTGCAGTTAGTATGAGAAGGAAGATATTAAGCAGATGAGACTGGAAAGCAGGATTCCTGCATGCAAGTCCAAGAACTGCTGAAGACTCTCTACAGGGCACTGATTAAGTCACTTGATTTTTCAGCTCCCATCTCTGTTAAGTAGGGAAGATTTCTAACCTTGCAAAGCACTGAAGTTTTAATTAAACGTTTGATAAGTGATTTAGCCTTATAGTAAAACTTCTCCTCATAAGCAAAATAACAACAGTAACATTGTTTGAAAGTTTCTGCTTGTGCCAGAAAAGTGTCAGAGCCCAATTTTCATCTCTGCCGAAGGACATTTAACAGCTCTGGCAG
>VYZV01040159.1:2178-22066 GCA_013401275.1 Pandion haliaetus
CACTGAAGTTTTGGCCAAAAACACTAGACTAAAATTCTATTGCTATTGAAAGGGTAATACTTTAGCAACATGAAATGACCAGGACCCTGGATTTTCCAAAATACTCAGTTGGTTGTAAACTTTACCAGCCCACTAAGTACCTGGGAAGGTAGAAACAGTGAAATGATTTGGTTGCGACTGGAATAGTAATAGCCAGGGTGTCTTAAAACTAATGCTTAGAGTGTTAGGCTTTCCTTGCCAGACATATCTGGATATTAGTTCCAGCTCTCTGTGTTCTGCATGCAGATGAGACAGTTTTGGCGTAGAAAGCCTTAATGAGGCTGCAGACAAGCAAAAGCACTTTCCTACAAGAGGGTGATGAACTGAATGTTACTAGCAATCAGTTGCCAGACTGGCATGCTCTGTTAAAATAGAAAATACTAAACATAGCAGTAATTTAGAAAGAAAAGAAGTACTGCATGCAAGCAACTAATGTACACATTAAGATCATGAGCTTTTTCATTACAGTGGAAATAAAATGGAGGATATAGCGAGTGCTCATTTTGTTAGCTTACAAAACTGTCATATAGCATTGTATTTTGGCATCAAGCATGTTGAAAGATCCAAAAATGCTCGATACAAGTTAGAACTCAAATGTCTACTGTAGAAGAAAGAACTCTCATGGAGTTCAACTGAAATTGTGCATTAAGTGAGGCAGGATCTAGCTTGCTGAAGAGTAGCTGCACCATTCACTGAAATGCTGTCAGTAAGACTGAAAGAGTAATGGACTTAGTACATGGTATTAGAAATATTAAACCAAATTGAAGCTACATTTTTGTACATTGAGACAAAAGTCTTAACAAAATAAAAAAGTATTTCACCAGAAGAAGCAGATTACACTGATTCTTGTTTTACATACTCCATGCTACCTCACTCCTGCCAAAGGGCCAGTCCTTATCCAAACATTTTAAGTAAATTATCAATAGAACACTTATGGACAAAGCACAACTCATATGGTACATGTATATAAAATATTTTTAAATGCACATTTTCTTTTTCCCTTTCTAATTGTAAACTATAAACTACATACTTCCTCTTTCTTTGGTACAAGTTTTTGGAAGAATTCCTTAAAATTGGATCATTTTAGTCTTAAAAGAAAGTAACGATAACAATTGATGTTGTTTCTTGGGACCTATTGTTCATTAAATTTTTTTTTTTCTTTTCCACACAAGGTCTACTGGCCAAGTCGTGTGTTGTTCTGTACCACAGGGTGTAAAGTCTTTTATACAGTATTTCTTTGTTTCAAGGACAACTGTTTAGAAAAACAGAAGGAAAATATTTCTTTTTAGGTGTATGGAACACAATTTTTTCTTGTTTCTGAGATTGTATTTGCAGAAGAAACATAAAAAAAGGAAAACTTATTTTGGCTGAAGTCTTTAAAAGAGCCAAAGAAAATCAGCTGTCCACTTCAGTTCGTTCACAAGGATGGTTTAGTTTCTATCAACTTTACATTTGTCTGAAAGAGACAGCCACTAAGGCAAGGCACTATTTTTCATTAGAGCCCAAGAATCTGAGAATATGGAAGCCACAAAAGATTATGCAAATTATTCATTCTAAAGGCTACAGATACGGCAAAATATTTGATGCACACATGAGAAGTATTTAAATGTTATTTGTTACTCTTTTTTAAATGGAAGAGTAAACAGAACATGGATCCAGTTTTACTGCATTTCCCAAAGCTTTTTTAATATTGGAAGGCCAGGGGAGATTGCTAGGTGATTATATACAATACATACAGGTACTTTTGAACTGAACTTCATAACCTGCATTTGACTAAAGAGTGTGTTTCAGAAAGGCACTGAAACGTGAAGGAAGACTTCAGCAGATGCAGAATCCATCTCCTCTGCTAATTTGGACATTCACCCTTGCTATTAAGAGTGTATGTCTTATTTGTAGTCTGAAAGTTTGGGCTTTCATTTTCTGGCTGCAAAAAGATTTGTCATCTATAATACTACGCAGTACTTTCCCTTGTAAAGGTACAGGCACACTAGGTTTCGGTAATCTCTAAGTTGTCTTTTATTTCTCTCTCATTTATCACTGTTCAGTCTGTCAGACAGCTACCAAGCTACTCAGCTGAACACAAAGGAGTTGTTCTTGTCTCTAAGAATATGGTATGAGGCCTACTATACACAAAGTACAAAACATCAAGGCATTCATGACAAAAATCTAATTTAAGAACAGTGCTGTCAAATTCTCAGCAGTATCAAAGTGAAGAATACCTTAATAAGAACAGTTGTATGTGTCCCTACCTTTTACAAGCTTTGCTTCATCATGCAAATAGATAGCTGGAAAATTAATTAGTTGAGGTAGACCCCCCTCGCCCCTGTTTTTTTGACATATAAAGATCATATAACAAGAACTGTGTCTGTTTCAGGCTGGCTGATGATTTTTCATTGGATGCTGGCCATTTGTACCTCTGCACAGTCCAATTATGCATTCTCTCTAGAAGCATCTTACAGTAGAAATTCCAGAATCATTAGACTGACTTCATTGAAATGTACTGGTTTATGAATAAGTTAATACAGACATTGTCTTTGATTCTAAAGCTAGACACAAATCAGGACATTGGTGCTTTCATGGGCATGAAACTAATGTGTTCCTAGAACTTGTGGGATGAAGGTTGGTGTCATTTGCTGTGAACTGGGGGCAAGGTTACGTGTTCAGGCGAGTACTGTGGTTTCAGACCAAAATTTCCATCCCCTACAGGTATATTTCTTCTGTATGTCATCAGGGCAAACTCCTGAATCTGCAGAAGGCCTTAGCAATTATACTGATGCCCCACATACCAGCGGAGTGCTACAGTCCAGGTGCATACCGAGGAATAAAGGCAGTGAATGCTGACATTTTAAACCACTTAAGGGTACATATAGTTGTTCCTCATGTTTCATAAGTGCTGTAGAAGTCACTGAGAAGTAAAAAAAAAATAACTTTTACTAATAAACAAGGATTAAATACAAAGATCGGAAACTAATTAGAAAATTGGAGACAGAATATAGTGAAAAAAATGATGGAGCATACTATTAAATAGGGTTCCAAATAGCTGCACATCATTACTGATCACTTTTATATCAAATTATGAGCTCTACCTCAACCATTTTGTAGAAATCTATGACTTAAAGCCAAAAGAAGCCTGAGTTCCTGTGGGTTTTTGCTGTTTGTGTAACTGTTACTTATTTGTCATTCTGGGCCAGTTCTCCACATGGAAGGTCACTCCCCATGAATTATGCTGGTTGAGAAGTGGCTAAAAGATGGATGAGGCCAAGGCACAGAGCTGTGCTGAGGGAATGTCTACTGGGAGAAGGACTGATACGCACAGGGCAGGAGCAGAGGGAGGCCATGAAGCAGTGAAGCCACCTCCTGAACCGTGGTAGCTCCAGAACCTTCCTCCTCATCCAAAGCAGATGCTGGAAAGGACACCAGGAAAAGAAACACTGACACTCTTTGAAGTTAACTGAATCAGTCACAACTGTGAGTGTGGGATCTACATGGTATGGGGTCAACCTTTCTTTACCCATGATTATGTATCTACTTGTCCAACAGAGAAATTGCCTGTTGGCAACAATTCCCATACTGCAGAGGAAAGAGGAAACAGCAGGGGAGAATATCTTGGTGAGAGCAGAGGCAAAGATGAGGGGAAAAGTTTGCAAACCTATGTAAGTTATATTAAAATGGTAAGGACTGTAGTTCTTACTGACTCAGGAGATATGGTTGGGCACTTGGTACAACTGAGAATTGGACCATTGATTTAAGAACCAACTTTAGACTCCTAATCATTGGAAGTGTTGGCTTAAATATCAAGAATTTATGAAGCGTTTTGTACAGATAGTAATACAGCCTATTGCTATGAGCTCTTTCAGTTTAGTCAACAGATACATAATGAATGACACACTACAGGAACCATAGATTCTATTTTTTGGTTTTTTTCCTGTCTTACTATTCTGCTAGTATAGAATTTAAAGTGATATTGTATACTTTTGTAAACACAGAACCAGATTCCACTCAAATACACACCTGTAGCCTGTTCAGTAAGAAAACTTAAATTCTCCTCTTTTGGCTTTCTGTGAGATTTTTTTGGTCTGTCACGTTTCCTTTCTCTATTGTTACTACAGACTCCATGGGGTACCATAAGTGAAGATTCACCAGAATTCTCCATTGTAAGAACTTCCTTTTGTGCTGGCTTTTGTCCTGGCAGGAGATAAACCATCTCTTTCACTTTGTCTGGGACACAGATGGATATGGGCAACATTCTTCCACTATTGAGTAATTAATCAAAAGGATCTATTTTTCCACTTTTTAGTGGCCTCCCTTTTTCAAAATTTTGTCATTGAGTAGACTGTTGAATATTTTCTATTTATAAAATCCCGACCTTTTCCTAAACCAGCTTGAATTGATTAGTTTAGTGTCAATATTCTCTAAACCATGCAGTTTTTGTACACTTTTAATAAAATACGGACATTGAGAGCTTCATGCCTTCATGGCTCATTGAAAGCCCAAAATGGGCAAAATGTAATGCAGCAATAAAGAGCATCGTTTACCATTATTTTTTCCAGATACACTATTTTGATAAAATTTCAATTTGTCCTTGAGCGTTCAAATATTGAAAAATATTTGTGAGTTTCAAACATCCAGTGTTGGTATCTGTGAAGGAGATGTAGAACCATTCATCATTCTTTCAGGCAGCTCCTAAAGGCTATGTTGGGGGGCACCATCTGGTGGATAAATGTAGTTAAAGCAAATATTTGTATTTGCAAACAAGTTCTTTTTTTTGTTCTATGAATTTCATATTTGCTCAGATATCTTAGAGTTTCCCTAGCCTTAACGAGTCTCATACTAAAGGAAGGTTAGAAGTACTATTCTGATGAAAATCCTTCATAAGCATGGCCTCTAAGTAACCCAGACCATGAAAGACCTTTGTGCTTGAAGTACTGAAACGTAACTAAGTTTGAACGTTGATGATACACGTGGCTGTATTTCACCATTAGCATTTTAGCATGTGCTTCTGTAGTATTTATCATGCTTTTATTCACATCATGAAGCAATCTCAAAGCATAGGAACTAGGTTGCTTTTGGATGAGACGAAGCTCGAAGATATTCCACACTAGAAGGTGTTCCAAAAGCACACACCTAATGCTCTCCAGCCACAGGACCAGGCTAGAAATACCTCTTAGTAAACCTTCCTGAAATGTGCAGCGTGGATGTTAAGCTCTCAGCACTAACTCTTTCATGCCACAAATCCTTTCCCACTAGCCTGCACTACTTACTAATGTAGATATCATTCATACGGCTCACCTGACCCTACCTGCAGAGCAGAGACTACCTTGATGGGCTGTGTGAATCTGACTGGAAACTTCAATCCATCCAGCAAAGTGAACTTCAAAATGGAAACACAGATGGGGCAGGCTCCTGTATCCTTGAAGATTTGTTACATGGATCTAAGGTATGTAAAGTAGTAGCTAAGAAAAAAGCCCTGGATCAAAACTTTTCTCCTTAGTCAAACAGAGTCCAGAACAATTAGTTAATTTTCAGAACATATTTCCCCCCACACACACCTTGGTGTGATAGGATGAATGTTTTAAGAGATTTCCTTAAAAGCAGGGTATTCTACTGAATTTCTTAGCATTTTGAAGACAGCATTACTGATAAGTATGTTACACATTTGCTTGAAAAATGCATTTTGTCTGCTACTTTCATATTTCTCACAAAGCAAGCAAATAGAGAGATAGGGTGTCTTTTTTAAAATTAAAAAAAACTGTAGACAATCACATCTGTGTGTAATTATAGCTAATGTGCTGAAAATTTACAGATCTTTTGTGAGCTCATCCTCAACAAAACCTCACACAATCATCCCCTTTTTATGCCAACAAAATTAGTTTTATAGCCTGGACTTTTCTACATCATAAATGTAAAAATAAAGCAGTATGTTCATAAATATTATTGGCACCACTATATTTCTAATGAGCTATAATACATTGCTGTATGCTGGTTTCCAGGTTAAGCCTGGCTGTAAATTTGTAAGCACATACAAGCATGTAGTACTTTCACCTTATATGATACAATATAGACTCTTAAAATATATCAGCTGTATATTTAAGACAAAGTAACCACAAATTCTTACAATTCAGAAAGCAGCAGTATTCCTGTAAAAAAAGGACATAAGTTACTGAAATTGTTTTTACTAGGCACACCCAATTTTGACATTTATGAGGCCGAGATAAGGAACACTGATTTCTTAAGTTATTTTAACAACAAACTTGACTATTCAAACTTTACATTCACTTTTAGGATTAGTAATGCCTATCAGATTGATGCTTGCATTTAAATAGAGCTCTTAATTTTATTTTAAGAATGTAAGAAAGGCTTTACTGGGTCAGACCAATGGTCTATCCAGCCCAGTGTTCTGTCTGCAGCAGTGACAATAGGAGAGGCTATTCACAGAGAATAACAAGCCCAGCTGTTTTCAGAGGTCCATTCCTCTTTCACTTCCCATGATACACCATTGTTGTGTTAGGGATGCCAGAGGTACTTCCCCATCCTATGGCAATACTGTCCATCTATTTTTCCAATCCCTTTTTGACCCTGTTGACACAGTTTACCTCTACAATTTCATGTGATAGCAAGTGCCAGAAGTCCACTACCTTGTGTTTAAAGAAATGCTTTATCTGTTTCAAGCTGATCTTCTGTTGTTTTTATTAAGTTCTCATATTACAGGATAGAGTGAACAGAAGTTCTGCCTTCACCTTATCCACCATTTTCCTGGCTTTGTAACCCTTCATCACTTTTCTTACCAGCCTTCTCCTTTCACTGCTGAAGACTCCCAAACTTTTTAGTCTCTCCTCATAAGGTACCTGCTCAATCCCTTAAATATTTAAGCTGCCCTTAGAGCTACATGTTGTTACAGAGAATACCAAGACATTTTTAAATTTTTTTGAGAGCTTCTCAGCAAATTTTGGGATCCAGTTGCCATACTGGTGAAAAGAAAACCGAAGGTTTCCATATTATTAATCTGATAGTTGCTTTTGTAGTAAGACAGGTTACTTTTCCTCATTGCTTATTCCTAAGGATTCAAAAAAAATTCATTCTGGGGCATATAGTTTGATTTTCCTCCTCACTGATTTCAACCTACTATTTTATATGTAATGCTATTCATTAACTTCAAATTTAAAATTTTGAGGAGTACCTTATTTTCGCTATAGCAGGCTAATATATTTAGCTGTTCTTCAGTAATACTTACACTGTCCTCTAATGTGCTATTTGGTTATTCCTTTAATGCACTTATCTATCTACAGCTCTTTTAATTATGTTAGGCTCTTTTGGAATGTCTTTAAAGTTTTCCTCAAAGACTCTGAATCATATATATTCATTGCCTTCTCTGACACTCAGTATTTATCCTGCGCTAGCAACTTAGGCTGAACACTGGTTTTGAAAACTTTCCTTTTTGCTTTCATTTGAGGGGTGTTTTTTCTACCTCATATGTTAGAGGTTTAATTTTACATTAGTAACAAGTATTATGTACAAGTACAGAAGTTTATGGCCACAGGTAGCTATCTTCTTTTCTCCCAGGAGAAAAATACAAGCATTGTGCTGACTGTTACTGATTTATAGAACACAAAGGCCTCATTCATTCTCATTTCAAGGTCATCGCTATGTGATCTTCTTTGAACAACTTGCAGATAAGCATCAAGAAGTCCTCATGAATAACAATGACTAAACTGTCAAGACAGTAATAGTATGATTGAAGAGAGCATCCTCTAAACATGACATATACTAAGGAATGTGGAGAAAACTTCCATGCCTTACAGTTGTGATAAAATGGGATGTGCCATTTTTAATGTAACGGTGAACTGGATTACTGATTGGAATCAAGTCTTAAATGAATGGCTTATTTAGCCAAGAAGAGAGAGGTTTTGACATTTTTAATAAAGCAGAGTGATGTACAGGAAGCTCAGAGAATATAATATCTTTCTCTGGCTCCTTTGTTCCTCTGTGGGAGGCTGCTGTATAACATTCAAGGAAATTTCTTGATACTGCTTAGTTTCATAGGAGCAGATTGACAGGATGTACAGTTTGTCACAATTGTGTATTTCTGATCAGGATTACATATAACAGGGGTGGCAAAGATCCAAACTGACCTTCACTGGTGGAATAATTCAAGTAATTATTCAGGGAACCATACTGCAAACACATTTAGTCTTTTACTTTCATGTGGAGTTCAAAATGCTGCAAAAATCTCATGGTATGCTGCACAATTGTGAGTTCCATGCTGCACACGGAACATGGTGAGGCACCACATGAGACTGGGACAAGAAGATACGTACGACAAGGTTCTAAAGAGTGATGGGTTTATTTAATTCCAAGATAAATTTCATAGAAGTAGGACACATATGTGAAAATTGGATTGTAAAGATTCCCATGCCCAGTACGACTAGGAACGTCATGTACACTAATTAAGCAAACAGAAACAAGAAAATAGTTTGTATGTATTTTTGAGGTGCATACAATTCACAATAGAACAGGTTTCCCGTCTCAGTGCCAGATAAGCCTAGCCAAAAAGGATAATTGATTGGTTTTATGCACCACTGCACAGTGTCTAAAGGCATTCATAATCTATGGTTGATTGCATTTTGAATATTGCCAAAAGGAATACAATCCCCTCACTGTTGAACAAGATCATAATATTTATATTGACTATTGAGAACTTTGAATAATAATAGTCCCATCACGTCTTTTCTATAAAATTGAGACTCTTTTATGTCCAAAATAAAAAACAGATTGCACAGTCTGAATAGTTAGGATTTTGTCAGCATTTTTCAATTAAAATTGCTTATTTGTATAAGTTGTGTCTTTGTCATATAAATATGAAAATACATTCTCACAGTATGGACTTGGATTCAGTTCAACTTCCAGTTTTTCTTGTATGTTCTCATAGTAAGCTATCTGCCCTCTCAAAATGAGATATAAAGGAAGTTCTTAGTTTGTGAGGCTGAGAGAATAAAACAAAGTTCCCATTTAAAAATTCCTTGTCTCAAAAGTTGGTATTAAATACGGAGACATCTTTCAAGAATAGTGACCAGATTCACTTTGACAAAGCACAGGCTGAGGGCGAGTATGTTCTCTCTCCGAAAAAATCCCACTTTTCAGCCAAATTTGGAATAAAAAATTATTTCAAAATTTCTGATGGAACATGGAAACGATCACTATATTCTTTGGGTGAGCCAGTGAAGCAAGAATGTAGGTTCACTTTTAACATACCAGTTTTCAGGCACTTCAGAAAATTCTTCTTGGACTAAAACTTCACTGCATGCATTTAAGTATTTTCAAAGTTTTAAAAACTATTTTATTAAAATATCTTTAAATTCACTTTCTTTTTTTTTTTTCCTTCTAATTGCAGGGAGTCCTGCTATTTGGGCATAGAGTTGAGAGTCAGTAGATCCTAATTTTATTTCCATCACTGCCATTCTGTGCTTTTAGACTTCTCTGCTTTGAATACTCCATGAGTGAAACATGGATAAAAATAATCTCCTTGGTATAAAGCTTCAGGATTTATTGATCAAAGTATCTCTTCACACAGAACAATGAGATTAATATTGGTTGTTGGCCTTACAAAAAACATGTAAGGTAGAAAAATTTAAGACCTGACTTCTCAGAAAGATTGATATTTCTTTAAGGGAACAATTTAACAAGCTTTCATCTGCATGGAAGGCAAATAGGCTATCCTAGGCCAAGGCAAAGACAGTACCAGCCACACTTGTCTGTTTTTAAGGGAAGTTTTTTTTGTCAACAAAACTTAAGCAAAAAAAAAAAAGGTAAGTGGAAAAGCCTCACCATTTCAGTATATCCAGTGTACCAGCAGTTACATTTTGCTCATGGAAGGCTTAGATTGAAATTCCTGCCACAAATCTGACAGAGGAGTGATTTGGGGCCCTCTGTACTCATTGAATTTGGGGCATAGAAGAACTTCTCAGAAGTGCACACAGAAGGATTGATGCAACTGGTATATTGTGCTGATGCTGGATAGTCTCTGGGACAAGGGGAGTCCTTTTGAGTACAGTGCCTCTGCCCAGAAATTACCTCTGAATATGCTCTTCATTCTTTACAGGCAGAGGAAAAGGGCACTGGTCTGCTTTGGGCACCTAACTCCCACAGAAGTCACAGCTGCAAATTCCATTTTCTGTTTGCTAGCTTAATTTACAATCTGCCCCGCAAACTGATTTCAATTAATTCTCTTCTCGACACCTGATTTTTCCAGGGCATTGAGCATGGCAAGTCCACTCAAAATTCTGAATTTCTGTAGGCGAGAGTGTTTCCAGGAGTCAGGCACAGCAATACTGAGTTTTATAACCCATATGTCTCCCCTTATAAATCTAGATAAAGGTCTTCTGCTTGTGAGTGTTAGATAAAAAGGAGATAATCTTTCCTGTGTGAAGAATGCCACTGAAGCGAGGCACTGCTTTCCCCTAATTTTCACACAGTTACATTTCATAACTGGATTGTTAAGACAGGCGCACTTATTTCTGTTTCTTTGATCTTACCTTTATGTCTCTGTGATTCCACAACTTAAACGTTTTCTTTCTTCTTGTCTACTGTTCCTCCACTATCCTTGTGACACAAAATGGCATGGGCTATACAACATAAGTGATACTGGATCGCTGATGTAAATGCATCTGCTGAGAGAGTATAATGCGAAGCTGCACAATTAAGAACTTTAAAGACCAACAGTGAAGTCCTGAAGGCAATCAGAGCATTGAGGATAGAGGTATCGCACTGTGCTGTTGTCAGGGGGGCTGCAAAGGCACTTGGCCACACTGGCTGTTCTGCGAGGGCCGTGAGGTCTGACTGCCTTGCTGAGGGGAGTGAGGATGCTTTGAAGTTATGGAGCACCATTTTGGAATTTTACTGTGGGATGTCTCAGGTACCAGTTCAAAATACTCATAATTTCTGAAGTTCTGTGAGAATTCTGCAGAACTGCTTTCTACCTTTGTTGAACCTATTTCTAAAACATTAATTGGGACTTCTTTGGTTCTTTTAGGCAGTATGGGAGAAGATCAGAGAAAATTGTTGAGGATGTGCTGTTTAATTTTAGCACACACATTGTATGCCAGAGTTGTTTATGTATGTGGTTAGCACAGTAATAGAGAGGGGGAAAAAAAAACAAAACAAAAAAAAAACAAAACCAGAAAGCCAGTTGCTATGAATGGCAGTTTAGCTTGTTCTTGTTTGCGGTGGGGGTTTTTTGCTAGTGATTATTTGGGAAAAAAAAGTATTTAACTACAATCCCATCTACCCTGGAGTTAAATATTCACCACTGTCTACTAGTGACTAGCATTAGCATTAAAAAAAGTAAGATTTACTGGCAGTTATAGTGTTCTAATAGTACGTGGTTTAGACTGTTCTGGGAGTTTAAGAAGGTACTGTATAAAAAGCTTGCAGATAATACAACCAACTCCAGTAAATTCCCAACAGTGCACTGGCAGACAAAGGGAATCTTGTAGAAAACTATCCCCGTGCAGAGTAGGGAATATTTTACTCCTGGCCCTACAGAATTCGCCTCAAAATACTGTGTTCCACCTCAAATACTGTGTTCAGTTTTGGGCACTTCACTACAAGAAAGACATCGAGGTGCTGGAGCGCATCCAAAGAAGGGCAACAAAGCGTGCACCATGCAGCCGCTCGTTCACTCCTCCCCCCACCCCCCACGGGACGGGGAGGAGAATCGAAAACAAGTAAAACTCGTGGGTTGAGATAAGAACAGTTTAATAGGTAAAGCGAAAGCCACACGTGCAAGTAAAGCAAAGAATTCATTCACCACTTACCATCTGCAGGCAGGTGTTCAGCCATCTCCAGGGAAGCAGGGCTCCATCATGTGTAATGGTAGCTTGGGAAGACAGAACGCCAGCACTCCAAACGTCCCCCCAGTCTATATACTGGGCATGACACCGTACAGTCTGGGATATCCCTTTGGTCAGCTGGGGTCAGCTGTC
The DNA here is from genome assembly GCA_013401275.1 of Pandion haliaetus. Lineage (NCBI taxonomy): Eukaryota > Metazoa > Chordata > Aves > Accipitriformes > Pandionidae > Pandion > Pandion haliaetus. The sequence continues at coordinate 14,196 of VYZV01040159.1, forward strand.
CCAGCTGTGTCCCCTCCCAACTTCTTGTGCACCCCCAGCCTCCTCGCTGGTGGGGTGGGGTGAGAAGCAGAAAAGGCCTTGGCTCTGTGTAAGCACTACTCAGCAGTAAGGAAAACATCCCTGTGTTATCAACACTGTTTCCAGCACAAATCCAAAACATAGCCCCGTACTAGCTACTATCAAGAAAATTAACTTTATTCCAGCCAAAATCAGGACAGTTACTTTCTGAAAATCTGAAAAATTAAAGTGCATTAAATTGGGAACCAAAACTGTGTAAATATAGTGACAGATAGTTTGGCATGAAATTCATGGAATATGTGTTCTTTGCTTAGATTTAAAAAATTGGGGAAATCGAGCATTAAGGTTATCCTTCTAGATACACTAATTTCTTCTTGATTATGTGGACTAGTTTAACTGGGGTGGTTTTTATGTATCTTAAACAGTTAAACTGAATCAATACTAAATATTACAGTATTCCACCTTAAATTTAATCTATGATTTTTTGTTGTAACCAGGGAAAATAATTTTGACACAGAACAATTTGAAGGCAAATAAACCCCAGCTGTATTCTGAACTGTCTGACAAAATGGTGATGGTCCTGGAAAACAGAATTACAATAAGCACGATCAAACTTATGTCACTACTGAAAGATAGTAAGGAAACAAAGAAATAACTAGAAGGCATCCACTCCATTTTGCAAAAGTTTTTCAAAATTCTGAACTATGTCCTTGTTGAACAGAATATTTTAAACATTTATGTGAAATGCTTTGTTTCAAAGTGGTATTTTTTAAATCCAAAAATTCAGCTCTTGCAATTCTCCTTTCCATTCTGAAGTTACAGAAGTTTGCTGGATCACTAGAACTTCCTAAAAAAGTTTGGCTTTAACAAAACAGTGTCTTGGAATAATATTTTTTTAGGTGGAAATCTTATCACCTTGAATGAGCTAAAGTAAGAAAAGCCAATGCTATGTATGTATGTGTGTGTATGCGACTAGAATTTTTTTATCATATCAGACATACACCTTTTAATGGAAAGTTATTCCTACTCATCAATAAGCAGAGACACAAAACAGGGAGCTTCCTTGTATCAATAATCTTTAACTAACAGCAAATCTTCTGTTTCCTCAAGGCAAACAATCAGGTAGCTCTGACACCTGCAACTACTGGAAACATTTGTCTAAGAAGGAATCAAACTAGTGGGAGCCTGGGGAAATATAAATACACTAAATGGATTGAAAATACTTCAGCTGGTGCTTAGAGATTGTACAATCATGAAGTACTACTCTTTGGTAATAAAAAAAACCCTAGAACTCACCAGAAGTTAGCTTACTGTGGTGTTGGAGCAATTATCAAATATATTTAGAAGAGGAGAAAGCTGTATTATGAATTAAGGCACTGTTTATACTCCAAACTATATGAATGTAGAACAGCTCTCTAAGATGACAATTCCTTTTAAGGTCTGCTAGAACACTTTACAGAACACATCTATCACTTTTTTAAAAGTACAGGTATTTCTGTAGAAGTGGAAGTGAGCTCTACCCATATATGATTTTACAACTCTACATGCCTTTTGAAAAAGAAATCACAAACTCAGCCTGACAGGCATAAAAGCCAAATTCTCAAAGGTACCAGTGTACCTAGAAGTCCAAGTAGTTGTCTAAAAGCTCTTTATAATTCATGTAGAGTAATTCCTCTGTGTTCAAAAGAGTCCATATTGGATTCAAATTATGCTCTGCTACAATGACTGTTACTTGTTTGAGTTCCCTACCACTTTTACAAACATACTCTCAAGTATTTTTCTCCCTGGTACAGTTTTATGAACTTGAACACATATCATTGCAAGATAAAACTATGAAAAATGAGAACATGGGCATAAGAAAACTTTAATCTAAATTTATTAAACTGTTCCTACATGACAGTGAAGTCATCTTGCCTACCAGCTGTAGAAAAACCTCTAAAGTCAATCACAACTACATAGTTTGTGAATCTTGCAGTTCATGAAGGTGCTCTTCAAGCACCTTCTCCAGCCCTTCATCATTCAACGTTACCTGCTCCCTTCTTCTCAAACATGAAGGCAAGAAAGAATAAACAGGATCAGAAACAGTTGTGAAATGTAATTATGCTATTTTCTTTCCGCTGCTAATTGGCAATAACATAACAAATTTATGAATGTGATTATGTGAACGTAAGAGGAAAATAGTGGACTTGATCTAGAAGGCCTGTTGCCTGCCTGCTTTCTGTGCAGGACAGTACTGTAATGGTGGCTTTTGTCACGTAGAGAGATTCAAGAGACAACTGAGAATTAATCCATTAATTGCCTTTGATACACTGCTACAGTGTGCAGATGTCATTTGATCCTAACTCCTTTACTAGCTTTAGCTACTTTTTAGTACCATTAGGTTAGGCACAGTACTGAGTATATGGTAATAGAAAATAAGAATACTAGTAGTAACTTAGTGTATAATGCATTAATTCACACAGCTTAGGTCAGTAGAGCTTTGATAGACTAAACAGAAGTTACAGGATCCCAAAATATCAAATAGTGAGACAGATGAGTCAGGGTTTTCCCAGGGTGGAAGGCATGAAGAAAGAATTTCAGTGCCAGGTAGCCAACAAACATAATGTATCCCGTATTTAGATTAAGATGCATAATCGGTACTATATAAATTAAGACTTTCTGTATGATTAAGATAATAATTTTAAGAGTTCTGGTATTGTGATCTCACTCCTTTTCCTTTGAATCAACGTACATGCAAGTTCTTACATGAATAAACTCAAACTCTTGTTCAGACTTTAGTTTTATTTTGCATTTGCGTATAATCATTTGCATGTATTTCATATTACAGTATGAATTCACCACAGGACATGTATTTGCCATGTTATATCTTCATGGCATTAATTGAACAATTAAGTTATTATACTTTTTGTTGTTGTTATTGTTGTTGTTACTGGGAATGCCTGTGCTCTCTGAACACGTTTCCTGAACCCTCATGGTTCCACAGATAGTGTTTAGGGGCCAGCAATGGATACAGACCTTCCAATACCCAAGGTAATTAATTTAGAACTGCTTCTGTGCATCTCTGCCATGTAAACATAGCCTCACTGACAACATATTAAGAAGACAGAATACCAGAAGTTTACATCTGAAAATTACTTTTGCAGCCATCACAATTAAAAAATTATTTGAAAACAAAAAGTTAAGGGCTTTTTTCAATATCTGCACATTATGAAACCAGCCCAGTAACAAAGAATTCTCTGAATTAATAGGCACGCTGGCATCAGACATCAGTAAGAACAGTATTGACTTTTACATGTAGAGAGCTCAGCAGACATTATCCTTTTAGAAACAATTATTACTTACAGGCTAAGGTGGTCAATTTTGTTAGGAAGCAGTATTAAAAGTTTTAAACATGCATAATATGTTTTTATGAAAAATATCAACAATGCTAGTAACTTGATTACAAGTACTGAATACAGAAGTTTTACTTACGTGATTAACAGTGACACTTTCATAATAACTTCCCTATTAAAATATCTTCCCATGAAGGCTCAGGCATTCCGAGCCTGCACATTATAGATGACCAAAAAATTCCAGTTATCATGTTCTGGAAAGCATATGTGATCATAGCAATGGAGATTTTATTTATTTTTTTTTTAATGTAAGGATAGATACAAACCATTGTGGAAGTGCACATACAACATTTTGAAACATTAGGAAGTAGGTTTCCGAGACTGGAGTAATAGGATCATTTGACATAATTTTGTTTACATACCCATAAAAGAGCTGCAGCAGACAAGAATTTCTTTTCTGACTGTCAATCAGTCTTGGAAGCTGAACTGCAGGAACAGTCCAGCACGCAGAATGGGCTGAGAACAAAGTTAAGAGTTGGTTATGTTGAAATGAATGATACATCCAAATTGTGCTGATAGAAAAATAAGACTGAGCATTTATATATCTGTTGGAACTCTTCTCCATCAGGCCTGTCACATTTGTGGTGGTGGTGGTCTTTATTCTCAAGGGTAGTATTCAGATCTCAAGTCAGGCTGAAACTGGATTTGAATGAGCTTGTTCATCCATATGATGCAGTCTGCTGGGACAATTTTGCCATAGGCTGCATGTGGACTATTTTGCCTTCTTCCCTTACACTCACCATTGTGTAACATACATTAATTTATATTACACATAATACTAGAAAAACTAATGAATTCAAATCTCTTGTTTCCCAGGCAGTAGTCTAACCATTCTAGTTAATCACTAGCTTCAAATTGAAAATAGTCTGAACTGCTTAAATACAGTGTCAAGCTTGCATTATTTATTGGAAAAAAAACATTCTCCCAAAATTCTGCTCCTGAACTTGTTAGGGTCACTGGGATGTCGTCAGTGCCATCAGCAAGATTAATAGTATGAGCAAGAGAAGTAATTCAAATGCCTGAATGCTTCAGACAGCGTGGAGTATTTGAAACATCTGCACGGGGCTTGCAGCTACTGGACCTACAGGAGACCTGCACTCTTCTGGAGCAATAGCTGGAATGCAGGTGGGATATCCTACTGATCTTTCCTCAGGCTTCTGGGTTTCACCTGATAAACACTGATAAAATATTTCCAGTGAGAAGAAGAAAAAAGGAAATATGCATTTATCTACATATTTTGCATTTACTTCACGCCTTTCCAAGTGAAATTTATTTACAACCTCAAAAGCAGGTTAATTGTGCTAGTTTCTATGTAGCATTAGTATAACACAGGCAATTTTAAATTTGTCCCAGATAATTCTCTTATTTTTTGATGGATGTTCTTTAAGTATGCAGAACTGTACAAACAAGAGAGATGGAAAATAATTCTATAGTAGGATCTGCTTTCTTTGGGGGGGATGGACTGGATGACCTCCAGAGATCCCTTCCAACATAAATCATTTGATTTTATAAAATAAAGATGCAGGTTTTAAAAATACCTTTTGTGAAAAAGCCATGCAGCACAGTACCTATGATGACAAGTATTTCATTATTAGAATATAGTAAAGAACTGTGCAAGCACCATAGTCTATTGGTGAATATTGTATCCATTTCTTCAAAAAAGTGGTGAGTGCAACCTTACTATTTTATTTTTCATTGTTAAATATTTTTCTTTTTATACTAAATAAATATGCTGTAAAAATGCAGGCCTTGTCAGGGAGATGCACTGAAACACAATATTAAATCAGGGTCAGTAAGACTACAAAGGTGAGACTAATATGCAAGTAGTTTAAATTATCTGTATGAAAATGAAAATAGATTTTACTTAAAATTTTGGGACACTGCATGAAACAAAAATCTTACTAGTATAATATATAGATAAATTGAGACCTTCAAACTTGTAATTTTTAGAAATTATACAGGACCTGAAAAGCAGAAATCAAGATATAAGCCATGAAAAATAAAAATATAGTTCTAATATTGTAGGCAAAGAACAACTGAATTTTGAAGATTATAAACTTTGGTGATTAAAAATATCACATATTAGACATTGGTTTTAGCATGTTGCATCTTTCACAGCTATTGAACAATAGGTTAAGTTACAAAAAGCCATTGTGCTATCAGTTTTTCAGTAAACCCCTATTGAAATCATTGGGAAGTCAAAAAAAAACCAAAATAAAAAATGGTAAAACTGATTTAGCCCATTACCTAATTATTGTCCAAGTGTCACTTACTGTGATAAAACTCTTCCCACCATATTTTCCCCAGAAAGGATGGAGAAAGTGGGAGACCGGCCTAGAGAGCATCCAAGCCCATATACAGGGGCTCAGCAATGTGGACAGAGACAGGTTACGTTTTAAACCAGGTTTAATCTGAACTTTATTACCAAGAGCAAATACATGTTTCTATCATGTGGTCTCTAAAGTGATACAATGACAATCCCCTCTACCCATGGTGTGCAGTCGAAGCATGGACGTACTCAAATGCACTAGGAGGCCTCTGAGGTACCTTAGAGAATAAAAGGTGTTACTCTGTGGGTCAGATGAACTCCCCTAGGCATCTGTAGTCCTGGTGGTTTACAAAGTGAATAATCTCTTGTTCTGTCCTACTACCTTTGTCAGTAAAAACAGAAGATGTGTGCTTTCCCCTATTTTTATGTTCCGCTATCACATACTGTAAGATCACATTGTCTTGTTGCAACTACATATCCACGTATAAGCAAATCAAGTATTTTTAGCATGGAAGTATAATGAGAACTTTCTGGAAAAACATGTATAGCAAGTAAGTCATTATTCTGAATATCCCAAAAGTGATCATTTATTCATTTATGCACAGCAGTCCAGGAATAGGATTAAAAAGGTGATAGGTTACGTATTTTGGAAAAGGACAACACCTAGTCAGTATAAAATATGGTGATGGTTCAGTCAGAATAAAAAAATATTCATTTTCTGCCCAAGTTCCTTTAAATTTAGTGGGGATTTTAAGTGTCAGGTTGCAGAGGCAGAAAGAAAAAGATATTAACTTTACTGAATTTTAAACAGTCTCTATTTAGGCATCCAGACTAAGTCTGTAGCTACCAGTTATTAAGAGACAAGCACCTCAAAAAACCAAACCATATCAAAACAAACCTCAGCCCATGTATGTCACACCTCTGTGTTAGAATGCAACAAAGTATCTTCTAGAGGTTCCCTCTCTCTCCACACTTTAGATTACTGAATTTGTCATACCATGTTAATTGGACTAATTGATAATTTTATTACTAAACTTGACTTTCTCTTTGATAACCATCTCACCTTTCACAATTCTGAAGCGATAGCTTTAACTTCTTGATTGAAAACACATAAATCGAATGTAAAATGAAAAAAATACGGATCTCTGCACCAGTTTCTTCTTCTCCGGTACGTTTCCTCTTTTTATGTTTTTTAATACCCCAGAGAGATTTTTAGAAGCTAAAATAAGTGATTAAAGACATTTCTGTTGTCAGTTTTATACTTTTAAGATGCCTAGTCTTTCTACTCCAGGTTTCTATTTGTTTAAAGCTATCTAGCTGAAATGGAAACCACCCACACAATTTTTCTGTGAAAATTAGGTATTTGCAATATAATACTTGTACTGTAGTTCCATTCCTCCATCATACACACTACATCTAGTTTCAGTGGTCTGAACAAGCAAAGGCATGCACATAATTAATTCCATGAGGGGCAGCTTATTCATGTATTTGCACACAACTCTTGCTCTTTGTATATCAGTTGCACGTAATTTACAATGACTCTTTCTGCTAACTTAATTACTCTGTGTAAATTAAATTCTAAATAAAGCTCAAAGTTTTCAGATGTATTTTTTTATGTAGCTTGATCAAACATTTTCTATTGTCCTACATGCACATAAGAGTGCACGCGCATGCACGCACGCACACACACACGCACAGTGGAAATGGCTTTTTCTGTGTTTCAGCTTGTGCTATGCAGTATAATGGTTATAAAAATAACATGGCAACTGTTGCTTCCACATGTGGATGTCATAAACATTTTGTGCTACTTTACAACCAAACTCAACCAAATGCCCTGTCGTAGCAGCAGGCCCGCTCCAGGAGCGGGCATGAAAGACGTTTTCTCAGGCACCAAGGTGATTTGCAAGTTGCAAATGAGTAATACATACGGTATAGATTAGTTGTAAATTAAAGTCACAAGTGTTTTCTTTATAAGTGACATATAGGATATGTACTTTTACCCNTCAGGATTGTGAGCGAATACGACCCAGACTTCCCCGAGGTAAAAGCACGTCCCTCTCGCCTTCCCTCAGCCGTTGCCGTACCGGGATCTCCCGCAGGGAGACCCGCACACACCCCGCGGGCCTCCGCTCTCCGGCGAGGCGGCCCTCGCTCGCCACCGACCTCCTTCCCCCGACACGAAGCCCCGTCTT
>VYZV01040162.1:6233-20384 GCA_013401275.1 Pandion haliaetus
TGTAAGTAGGGGTATGGATAAATCTTTCTGTTAGTATGGCATGTTGCTGCAATTAATACTTTCACTGCACAATTTTGTTGTAAGACAGGATCTATAAAGATGAAGAGCATAACTTGTTCATCAGTGCAGCAGGGAGCAACAGTAAAAATGCATGTATTGCAAGAGCAGGATATCTTTTTTGAAGTAAGCATATGCATATAGTGTATTCTATTGTCTATAATCCTTTTTCATCCAGCACATATGCTATTAGTCTACTCCTCTTCCTGGAGATCATCCAAATACTAGCAGCATCATTTCCAGCCTAGAATGGAAAACTCAAGGGGAGAAAAAAAAAAAAAAAAAAAGTCTTTTGCAAATACTCCTATAATATTCCTACAGGAATTAAGTATTGGTGAAAATCTTTGGTATGAAAATAAAGTATTGAATAATAAAAATTAAGTGATGGAGTTCATACGGTAAATTTTATAATTCTGACTCTGGTGGAAATACAATCACAAGTACATGAATGAAAATGTCTCTTTTCAAGTACTGCTTATCATTGTCTCTATTCTAAATTATTGTTCTCCCACCACTAAAAAAAAAAAGATAAAAAAAATTTCTACCTCTTTGCTTGCATTCTTAAAGAATAATGTTTTCTCAGCTTTTCTTGAGAAATCTGTAGGAGAATACTGTTTCATATTACAAATATAAACTGAGACTTAAAATCCCATGTACAATTAGAACTTACTTTAAATAAAAGCAGAAGCTGGCAGGTTACTATAAATGTAAAGATAACAGTAGTGGGTGCCTAAGAGCTTTTTTAAGATGAAGGGAATATTCCAACTGCTGCCAGTAAATGGCAGAATACATACCCTAACCTCATACCTTGAGAGTGGATGAGTTGTCCAATGTGGACAACAGAGTTGGTCCCCTATTTGATGTAAATCAGTGCTCTTCCTCTGCTGTAGGGAGATTTATGCTGATTTGTGCCATTGATGGGAGGCAGATTAATAGTGCTAGCATACTTCATTTCCCTCCACAGTTGTGTAATCTTTAATGGTGTATACATAAAGAAGCCCCTGCCTGTAGTATTGGTCTCTGTAATCCACCAAGGCTTTCAGAGTTCTCGCTGTTTTGAAATCTTTTCTGCATGAAGTATTGTGAATTTTTAAATCCTCCATTTGTTTTAATTTTATTGAGCAGTAAGTGACTCTGTAAAACACTTGAAGTAGGTTTTGGCATTGGGGCAAAATGGCAGTGCCCCACAGTCAATGGAAAAGTTGCAAGTCATTAATAAGTAGTTTTTACACATCACTAAGAACATACAAGATATTTCTTAAATGAACAAGAAGAGAATACAGTTATGACTGCAGTTCTCTAACTTTAGGAGAATGTATGGCTGGGATAAAATCTTGGCTATTTCATCAGCACTAAATTTACTCCAAGCCTATTTCTTGTTTGCTTTAGATTCTTACTCTCTTCACTTCTTCACAATTTGGAAAACTGTTCTTGATACTGCTATCCATATGTCATTAAAATCTGTGTCAGGGGACATCCTGACCTAAAACTAAAGCCACTGTTAATAAGGTGATTAAAACTGAACTTCATCACTGCACAGGATCTAATCTGCAGTACTTATGTTCTGATCCTGCTGTTACTGAAGCCAGCAGCCATGCTTACTGGATGCTTTGGTATTGTGTCTTATTTTGAAAACCAAATCTTCTGTGGATATGATTGTACAATTCATGCATGTACCTTGAGTTGAAAAGTAAATAAATATGTTATTTGGAGAGGGATAAAATAATTCTGTAAAAAGCCTTATATAGCACCAAATCTAACAAAACACCCCAATTTGGTCCCTGCCTGTGTTGTCGTATGTTCGTTGAAATGGAAAAGGAAGAAACTGAGGTGAACAACAGTAGAAATACTGTCATTAAATTTTAATAGATGCTCTCACTTTGTACAATGACTTGTCTTCAGTTTTCCATTATAGGTATTGAAAACTTCACACTCAGAATATTATTACACAGGTAACATGAGCTCCCACACATTCCTTTGGGAATTCTTAGACTGCTGTGGCTCTTATGAATGCAAAAAAAAAAAAAAAAAAAAAAAAAAAATTCTTGAAAGGCTGTGATGGAATTTGTATCCAGTTAATGGGGTAGCCAGGCATGCTCGTGTACATCAGAACATAGCTATACGTAAAGGTACTCTGCTACTTAGATAAAGGTCACTGGTGCACAGGTCATATGCCTGCAATTGGAATTGTGTTGATTTCCTTTCCCCTTGTTTATCAAAGAGGATGGTACAATGCATGGATGGACATCCTTACGGTGAAGATTTTTCTGTGTCTAGTTTATTTACGCTTTTCTGAGGGCTTACCAGCTGCTGGTGAAGGAGTAGCACTGCATATTAATAGTACTTCTCTTTTAACCTCTGTTGCTGCTTCAGTGAGTTTAATCTGAGTGTTTTCTTAGCTGTATACACAGCAGTATTTTTGGAGATTGTATTGGGCAGCAGGGTGGAGGAGACAAGAGCCTTTAGGTACCTACACACCCAACACTAAACTGTGACAAATTTGAATTTACATAGTGCTGAAGAGGACTGTAGTCTTCTCAAGTTTGTTCAGGAACACTGTTATTACTTTAATGTGTTTGTTAGAATAGCAACTCTTAGCCCTCCATGCTTTGTAGGTCCACTGAATTAAAAAATGAAATAAAAATCTGTTTATCAGAAAAACCTCCCCAGATGTGTTGGCTTACTAAGTCAGTTTAGAGTTTGATCCTGTTTTCCTTTGGTGGGCTGGAATTTACACACCATATATCACAGGACAAAACTCAGGATGTTCAGAGAAGAATATTTTGAGTAAGTATCATGAAGTGAGGAACAGAAAGGGGGAGCAGCGAGTAAGGCAGGCATCTCACTGCTCTTGGTAGTCCAAGCTTCATCTACAGTGGTAGGGCTCTTAAACAGAGATATTTTCTTTCTAGGTCTATTTCCATTTCTTATCCATGGCCTTTTATTTTACAGCAATAATTTCACTCCCCTTCCTGCAGCACAATGATGATTTGAACAAGGCCAAGTAGAAGAACTGTAAGGGCCTTAGGAGTACTGCAATAAGAGTTGAGAGAAGCAGGCTTCCTCAAAGGAGTGATTCAAAATGTTACTTTTTCCATTTGAAATACTTGGGAGTTATGTTTTAATTCTCTCAGTTCTTCCAGGCCTTTTTGTTGTTTTTATGGAGTTTGTTCCACCCTTAAGGGCGCAGGGCTGGGAAAGGGTGGGGGGAGATGACATATAAATAGTCATAAGGAAAGTTTTTAGTGCTTACAGTTATCATTCGGCATACACTTTGAATATATTGATCTCTTCACCTTAATAGCAGCTGGCATTGGCATATGACTAGCATGGACTTTGTAACTTTGGAAAAAATAGCAAAACTGTTACTAGTAACGAGGGGAGTGAATTTATTCCAAAGCTGTGCTACTGTAATTGGTGATACCTTGATAGGTAAATCATGTAGTGGATTGACCTTGCATAGCTGCCACATGCCCACCAAGCCACTCGATCACTCCACCTTCTCGGCAGGAGAGGGAGGAGAAAATATGACGAAAGGCTCGTGGGTCGAGATAAGAACAGGGAGATCACTCAGCAGTTACCATCACAGCCAAAACAAACTTGGGGGAAGTTAAGTTATTACCAATAAAATCAGAGTAAGATAAGAAATAAAACCCAATCTTAAAACATTCTTCCCCCACCCCTCCCTTCTTCCTGGGCTCAACTTCACTCCAGACTTCTCTGCCTCCTCCCCTTGAGCAGCACAAGGTTGCGGTCTGTTCATTATGCGTTGTCTCTGCTGCTCCTTCCTCCTCACACTCTTCCCCTGCTCCAGCGTGGGGTTCCTCCCAGGGGAGAGAGTCCTTCATGAACTGCTCCAACGTGGGTTCTTCCCATGGGCTGCAGGTCTTCACAAACTGTTCCAGCATAGGTCCTTTCCACGGTGTGCAGTCCTTCAGGAATAGACTGTTCCAGCGTGGGTCCCTTCCACGGGCTGCAGTCCTTCAGGTGCAGACTGCTCCAGCATGGGTCCCCTGTGGGGTCACAAGTCCTGGCAGAAAACCTGCTCCAGCCTGGGCTCCTCTCTACACAAATCCACAGGTCCTGCCAGGAGCCTGCTCCAGCGTGGGCTTCCCACAGGGTCACAGCCTCCTTCAGGCATCCACCTGCTCTGGTGTGGGGTCCTCCATGGGCTGCAGGTGGATATCTGCTCCACCGTGGACCTCCATGGACTTCAGGGGGACAGCCTGCCTCACCACGGTCTTCACCACGGGCTGCAGGGGAATCTCTGCTCCAGCACCCGGAGCACCTCCTCCCCTTCCTTCTTCACTGACCTGGGGGTCTGCAGGGTTCTTTCTCTCACGTATTCTCACTCTTCTCTCTGGCTACTGTTGTGCAGTTGGGTTCCCTCCCCCAACCCCACCTTCTTAATTCTGTTCTCCCAGAGGCACTACCACCATCATTGATGGGCTTGGCCTTGGCCAGCTGTGGGTCTGCCTTGGAGCTGGCTGGCATTGGCTCTGTCAGACATGGGGGAAGCTTCTGGCATCTTCTCACAGAAACCACCCCTGTAGCCTCCCCCACTACCAAAACCTTGCCATGCAAACCCAATACAATGATCATTTTAATTATCCAAGTATTTCCAAATATCCAACAGAGGGGGGGGAAAAATCTGATAGGCCATAGCATGGTGAATGCAATATTCAGTACCAGTAATAATTACTGTCATCATGTACACAAAAATACTTATCCTGAACCATCCTAGTAGTAGTTACTTCACGCTTCAACACCTTTTATACAGAAAAAAGATGTGCGAAGAAGCTTAAGGGGTTTCCTTCTTGCCACAGTTTAGAACATGTCTGAGAGAAGCAAGAAACAATAGCAGTAGGCTGATCATGTTACTATATGACCTGACCACAGAAATATGGAACTACTAGTCTGCTAGCTCATAATTGTGCAGTGCTCTGCACTGTACCATTCTCAATTGGTACTTCTGGTAGCTCGTGAATTAGTAGCTGAATAAAAAAAATGGGAGTTATTTCACATACTCATAAAAGAGAGGGAAGGTTCAAATGGTTTTTCTATGGTTGGAAATGGGAGAGCCAGGCATTTGATCTTGAGATTTTCATAATTGGTTTTTCCAGCTGGGCCATTCTCGGCTAAAGATGCATTGAATTTATTATCAACCAGAAAAAAGCATTACATGCTTTCTGTGAAGATAAGCAATAACTTGGAAATCAGAAGAATGAGGTTGATAGAGTAGCAGCTTGCAAACAGAGGGACAAACCCATTCTCCTGTACTTTTGTACACCTGCTATTTCAGACTTGCTCCTTTCCTTCCACCTTCTGCTTTGGGAATACTCCCTTTCCCACCTTCCCTCAGAGGCTAAACACCTATGCTCTTCCATGCTCTAGAGTAGTGCTAGCTTGAAAGATGAGCCATTCCTGATGGTAACCAGAGATGGGAAGGAAAGGAGAACAATTTTCCTGTTAACAGCAATTCTTGGTGTGTTGTTCTTTCATATCAGTCATTGCATCGGTTTCCCATCTTTGCTGAGCTGACACCTGCAAGTTTAGCTTCAGCACACAGTACAAGGTATCTCATGTACAACTCATAGCTGACCTGCCAGACTTTCTTACGTTTAGTAGTTGCAGTGTCCACAGCTCCTCTGAAAAAGCTCTTAGAAAAAGCTCTCATCTCATCTGTTGAGATGCAGCACCTATTATATGACTCTGCCTTGAAAAACAATTGTCATAAGGCAACTTAAGGCTTTTAATGGGTGCTAGAAAGAAATAGCAATGGCTTTTGAGAATGGTATGGAGAAAGGCTGAAAAGGAAACTTGTGGAGTCCATATTACTGGGTTCCATGCTATGAAGAAACATGAAATACAGGTACACGCATGCAATATTCACTGAACAGAGCTGAAATAACTCACAGATTATTAATCTGTGAACTAGAGCCTTCCTTTCCTTTTAATAAAAGGCACTGAAAGAAATTAATTCTGTCTAAAATCACTGTGTGTATGTGAATGAAAGCAGGCATCAGTGGTTTCTCATAACATCAAAAGTCCCTTAGTTACAGCACTAAGCATGCTGCTTGCCTATTAAGTCTGTATGTCTGCAATTGTTTTTTTTCTATTTATTTTAAGTAAGCATATTCATTTAACTGAAAATGCCAAGTGACTAATGTGTAACTACATGGAGAAATACAAAAATTGATCATTCTGTTAGAGGAATGATTTATTTGTGCATAAATTCTAATGTTCAATACAACTAAGAAATAAACATAACTTATTGCTAATAATTATGAGTGTTTTGGAGATCCAGAGCTTATCAGAAAATTAGCTGTCTTCTAGGTATTAATGAAAAACAAATAATATAAGGGTGCTTTTATTAATAGACTATACCCAGAGTCTGAAACTAAGTGGTTTGGAAAAGTACTACATTGTTTATAGTAATAAAGGCAAAGACACACCAGAGGAAACATCCCTGTGGCTTAATCAATGATCAGCACATGAACATAAGTCAAAGATTATTTAAAATTGTTCCAAATGAGGAATAACTGACGTCAAGAGCTTGCTTGACTTCTTACCAACTTCACACTCTGCTTGCCTGCAGTGACAAAAGTAGTAATAGAACACTTATAAGCAGTCTTTCACAAACTGATTTAGTTATTTTTTTTAATTTGCATTTTACTTTATTTATTTACACGACAGCCACAGATACCCTTCAAGGGCAGAACTGTGATACACTGGTCAATCTATATATTGTTAGTATCCACATATAATGAAGCCAGGAACAAGTAATTGTGTATTGTTAATGTGGAGTTGCATGTTGCAAGCCACAAATGGTGTTTGGTCAGCAACAGTGGTTTTTGTGTTAGTAGGTACACAGGTACAGGGCCAAATTCATTGTGACCCCATGGCCAAAAGTGTTGCACAGAATTCCTTCTGCCTCTCAGTCTTTCAGGGAAGGAAATGTTGAGGTAGGGTGAAGGGGGGATTCTCAGAATATCAGAGCAGAGATGCATCATGTATTTGCATAGGTGCTGTGTAGTTGCTGTAAGGTGCCCCAAATCTTAGCTGCCTGGTGACTGCTCTAAATCATATTGAGTAAGGATATTCCTGAGAATTGCAGAGCCAGCATTAATTTCTGGATGTGGTGTTGTACTCTCACCTTCCATGGACACATTAATTTCAGCTCTGGGTCAGGAAACTGTTCATATAATGAAATTTTCCTGGCTGTTTCTAATCATGTAACTAAACATCCCTGATGTTCAAGAGTGCCTTTTCACTTTTCTTCAGAGATCCTAAAGGCAAGTCTGAAGTCCATCTTCTAGAAACCTTATGCACAACAGGGAAAAAATTTGTCTTGAGGGAAAAATAAATGTAATGTGCCTGTGACTGTTTAAAAGTATTGTTTATGCAAGACTTATATAGTTTTCCAGTGAATCTATTAAACGGAAATGGAATGCATTTAGAGAAACTAAGCTGAGAAAAGGAAGAGTGGGTTTTATCACCTGTGTAAAGAGTGGAAGTGTAATCAGTTTTATTCCAACACCTGGTCTGTTTTGATGTCTGATTTTTCCCTTTAATAGTGTGGAAGTCCAGGGCAGAGCAGTGAGCCCACAGCACTGCAGAGACAAAAAGCTGGGCTGTAAGGGCAAAACAAATATTTCCTCAGACTACATGGACAGGTTTTTCCTATTCTGTCTGTTGTTCAGTGATTGAAAAAGGAGACTAAATAGAGAATCTTCTACCTGTGCCAGAAGCTTGTTGTATGTGGCCTTGGAAATTACCTTATCCTTCTGTCCTTCAGTTTTCTACCCTTCTGCAATTTCTTCCATTTCCAGCCCATATATTTCCTTTTTGCTTCAAATAAAGCAGGATTCCAATGGACAACAGCCTCGTTCACTGTACAGATGTAATACATACCCTGAAAGCTGCCCATTCTTGGTCAGGAACGTAACATTGATCTGAAAAATGGCTTATGATCATGCTTAAGTGTTTGGTTTTTTCTTTTAGTGCAGTCACCTGTTACTTCAGTTAGATTCCAAATTGTTTCAGAAATGTTAAACATAAATAGATAGGGCTGCCTGGAGTATTTTCTTCCAAAAATATTGAACATATGGAAGAATAATTTGCTAGAAAACCAGGTTCTAGATAGTTCCAGTAACCTTTCTCTGTCTCTGTGTCACTGATTAGAAATGGAGCACTATTGGGAATAATCAGCTAACATTTGGGCCTATGGGGGCATTAAATGAGTAAAGACCTGAAAAAAACTGTGCACAACATTTGTATTTACTTAATTTTGCTTTCACTATGTCAGCCTTTATTATTGAATATAGCAAGAACTACAGTTGGGAGCAGACAAAGTACAGCTATGAATCCTGCCAGCTAGAAACTTTCAGCAAATTATCAAATGAATATGCTGTCTTCCAGTGTTTCAACTGTAGATGTTCTGGTAGGTCTACCACACGCATCCTTCTTGTTTTGTTGGAACGGAGCTGAATCTGTTACTTAGTTTCTCAGATCTTTGACTATCTCCCAAATGAGTTTTTCATCTGTCCTTCTGGTCTTTTTTCTTTCCATCATATTAACTCTGTTAGAGATAGAGGAGTGTCTAACTTTCCTAGCTTGTGACCTGGGATTATAATGGGCCTGGAAAGATTTTTAGTATATTTTAATGGTTCAGGAGTTTTGAGGCATTGGGTTTGGGTGTTTTGTTCGTGGTTTTGGTTTGTTGTAGTTTTTTTGACAGGCATGTTGATAGGATACATCTCTTTAATAGGTAAAATTGCAGTGGCTGGCATTCCCAATTAGACATACCTGAGCATTGCTAAAATTCAACTGTATCCCTATTCTGTGCACAGATGATTTACAGGATTTCAAAGAAACAAGGCAACTGTACATACTTAAGCGAAATAGAGATGGCTTCTTTATTTTACTGTGTGATAGTCAAGAGTTCATAATGATCGGTAATCCCTTGGAAATGGTGGCATTCACAGGAGTTTGCTCCCCTAAGGACTGAGGTTTCCATGCCTTTCAGTCACTATAGTTTGTTTTAATGTTTTATAGAAAACACTCTACAGAGAGGAAGGCTGAACCGAGTTATGTGGATCTTCTTTCTCCATGGAACAAATCAGAATTCTTTTTTTTTTATCTGTATGAGGGGAATATGTGAGTGGCTCTCTTTTTTCCATTAGAAGGCCATGTGGTTGTAAAATGGCCCTGGAATTTATTTCTAGAGAAATGTTGGCATCTGGAGTCTGTGAAGGGAGACTGTGGAGAGAGCTAGTGAAAATGAGTCCTCACACTTTTCAGCAGAGATTAGATAGGATTGCAATCATCCTGACAGCTATGTCTCCTGCCTCATCTAGGCAAGGCAGAGCTGAATGGCCTAAGAAGACATTTGATTTGTTTGCTTATGTGTCCATTGCAATAGGAAAAAAGTTTTCAATGTTGTTTTCTTCACACTTACCCAATAAGATCACATGATCCATATTTTTGTGATAATATAAACATTTACAAAGGCTCTGTATTTAATGCAAAACACGGTGGGTAAAGGAGTGCATGTAACAGCTGGAGAGGTCTATATGTATCTCTTATGCTGTAGAATGATGGTATCAGAGCTCGGCCCATAATTGTAGATGAACCAGAAAGTATTGTCAGCACTGGAACTATAAAAAAATCATTGGAGTGCTGCAATGCTTACTGTGTGTCTGGGAATCCATATGTAGGCTTTTCTAATCATTGGTCAAAATCTTGCATTTATTTGGAACAACTAATTTAAAGTATGGAACTTTCTAGCCGAGTTGTCCATGTGTTGCTAGCTTGCCAATAGTGAAAAATGTAAGCCTGACTTTTGTTGACCAATATATTTTGCTTTCCTGTTGATTTAATGATAATGCTATGCAACTTCTCCGGGGAGATCATGTCTGTCTGAATCACAAGAGCACTCTGAAATCATACAAATACAAATTTTGTACAGGTATTTGGACAAAGTGTCATTTCCACCCCCTCTCCCCCGCATATAGGTTAATTGTTTCTTGAAAATTTGTTCTATTTGCTAGCATAGGCTTCTTCCTGCAGAAATGTATCTGAATGTAAGCTTAACATAAACTATTTCAAAATAATGCCTACATGATACGAAGTTTATCCCTAATGAACCTCTGCTTAATAAGGCAAGTCCTACAGAAATAGATTAAATATTCACAGTACTAAGAATAATACTTGATATTAAAATATTCATTTTTTATAGTGTACCTTCATTTTTCCATTTTAGAAATGGGGGATAAGGTTAAGGGCAAAAAAAACCCAGGAAGAGTGCAGAGTATATTTCCAAAAGCAGACTTTCACGGACTTTTTCTCAATGTGATATGAATTGCAAGACTCTCAAAAATCTCCTCATGTGATAATTTCTCTTACTATTTTTTTCTAAATTGAGCCATATGGGTTTGCTTACGGTGTCAGAGCTGAGAACCAAACTCTTATTCCCTGAGTTTCAGGTCTGTTTCTTCCTTTAAATCTTCATTTAAATGATTTTTTTTTTTTTTTTAATGCACTTTTGTGCAGAGCAATAGCATATAAGCAAGAATCTTCAGAGTGTTTGGAGAAAACAGGACTTAAAATGGTGCTGGGTCCTGGAAGAGCTTCTGTGGTGATAGTGTTTCTTTCCTATTTCATCCTTTGCACAATACCCACTTACTGTATCACTGCACATACTTCAGCCTGTGTGCCAAATGAATTATTAAAAGTGAAATCTGCCCCCACTGATATCAGACAAAACTCCCTATGACTTTGGTGGACGAACATGTATCACCCCATGACTTGTAAACATGCAGATGCAGTGCCAGTACTGAAAAGAGAGTGTACCTGGGTGTAAAGACTTGTTTGCTTTATAAAATATGCCTGAAACTAGTTACTGTCAGTGTGGCTAAAGACATCTATTTTTAACTTTTCAGCTTTCTTTTAACACATCAGAATCACACCCTGTATCTTATGATCTCTGTATTACTAAAAGTCTTTACCATTCCAAAATAAAAAGAATTTATGTAGGCATAGTTCATGATTTAGCCAAATAATACCCAGACACAGTGAAACAGGTTTATTAGCTGTCTGTCTCACACTGTATGTTGCTTGGGTTAGGGGAGTTAACAGCAAGGATCGTGTAATCTTACAAGCTGACTAGGGAAAATTACAGAATCCCTTCTGAATAAGCAACATTAGACATGCTTTTTTTTTCCATATACTCTTTTGTCCTTACTAAAAAGATTTAAGTTAATCAAAACCTTGGAGATTAAATAATTAAACCTGTAGATAACCACAATTTTTTTATTGTTAATTAGTCACGGAGAGGTGCCATTTTCATAGGATGCAGAATCCCTAAATTTAGCTGTGGAATATTACATTGATCACACACAAAAAAACATCATTGATTCTCTGGGGAAGGGTTGGACGTCAGTATGTGCGTTTTGGCTCAGACCACCTTTCACCTATTAAAGGGGGTTCCAGTAGATTTTTATCCTTGCTGCACATAGCAACAAAATGTGATTTGCCATCCTTAACCCTTTGAACATTTTCAGCATCTTAGCAGGATGATTCACACTTGCTCAGTTACTTTGCTTTCATGCCCTGTATTGTATCTGAAATCTTTATACCAAAAGTGCTGCATTTTTATCCTCTGCTACTCTGTCAATTTTTTAATGTATGGTATACATGTTTAAATATTTAATACACACTGAAGCCATTACAGCATGGCTGTAAAAAAAAAAAAAAATCTGTAATACTACACCTTCCTACTATGACACTTGTTCCTTTCTTTAAATGACTTGTAGCATTTGTAAATAAAACTCTCAAATTAAACCATGACATAATGCAAAATACTGTATTTTACTTCACCTGTTTAATTTTACCAAAGACAATGAATTGAATTAAAACATTGTGCAGAATATTTTTCTTGCTATGTAGATCTTTGCCATTATGCAGTATGATAATTCTCAGATCTTTTTTTCAGCAATCACTGATTAAGTGTAACAGGTATGCATCCAGACACTCCTGAATTTTAATCGTCATGTTTCTT
Organism: Pandion haliaetus; assembly: GCA_013401275.1. Taxonomy (NCBI): domain Eukaryota; kingdom Metazoa; phylum Chordata; class Aves; order Accipitriformes; family Pandionidae; genus Pandion; species Pandion haliaetus. The sequence goes on from VYZV01040162.1 coordinate 18,352, forward strand.
AATGAGTTGATCAAATATTACACAGAATGTAGAAAAAATAAAGGACTTATTTAAAATACAAATATATAATTTGTGTAATTGTCCAGCTAATAAATTATGTCCAAATATTATGATTGCTCTTGCAAACACTGAGAGATGTGTACATGCAAATGGTGGAAATTATCGACATGTGTACATGCAATTAAATAGTCTATACATGTAATTGTCCATAATTATTTTCATAAGCATGCATTAAATTACATTTTCAGAATACTTTTGAATCTAGACACAAGTCCTGCTTAAAATGAACAGAAGCTAGTTATATTAAAAAACATTAGTGATATACAATCAAATTTGATAGAAAGAAAATTTAGATAAAACAACATCCGATACCCCTGTCACCTGACTGTAGCATCAGCCTTTCCTAGGTTCTGAAAGAGCTTCTTTCCTCCCTGTCCTCTTTTTTTGCTGATGGGAAATTCCTGGCAGATGAAGTGCCTAATATTTGACCTGCTTTAAAATGTATTGCATGATTTTGCAGGGCAAGGAACTTCCAGTAGTTCAGATAAGCTTTCAGCAAAGAACTAAACATCCTGCTGCTTAGCTAAAGTGATGTTCTGATGTTCAATACCACTTAATTTTGCTTCATTCTTCTCCATCTTAAAAAGCATCTACACTAACTCAGTATTATTTATTGAAAGAAAAATGAAAGTAAAAAAACTCCCAGTTGAGAGAAAAATTTCTTTTTCCACATATTTGTCCTATAAGCACAGTACTGTGTTTCTGAATGGTGAGGGCCAGCCAGAGTTCCATCTCTGCCTTGTTCTGTACAATATGATTTAGTTGGGTTTAGTTGATAGTTATATTTTCCAAATCCTTGGGATCATAAAGGCTGGGAAAACCACAGAGACAGATTGCTCAGGCACTGGAGAGTGTGTCTTGTGCTATTTAGCAGCAACCTCTCTGCCTGATTTTGTGAGAAAGAAACAAAAAGAAAGAATGAGCACATGCAAGAAATGCTAGTCATGGTGCTTAATATACAGTTGGCAGGCAGTTGAGCTACTTCTGTGTTAGCAGGTGGATAAATAGGAGTGGATCTGCAGAGTAAAACAGCTGGTGCTGAGGACCTGACATCCCCATTATGCCTGTGTTGAAGCAGTTTTTCTTCAGCCTAGCTCTAGTCTAGTCCCATGGGCTGCTGCCTGCCCCTCTGCAGCTGGAGTGTGGGAAGTGAGCTCCTGCAGCGTATCCTCCAGACAGAATCCAGTTCATGGTCAATGAGACCACTCCACGGTGCAAACCAAAGCACAGTAAAGGGGAATGGTCAGAGACTCAACTCAGAAGGATTTTTCTAACCTGTGCTTGAAAAACAAATAGACCTTCAGTCTCACTTTCTGTGTATCGGACACAATACATGAACCTGAACATTGCAGAAAAAGCTTTTAGGAAAAGAATGTTTAAAGCTGTTCTTTGGATCTTACACGTAGCTATGAAAGTAGAAGAGCACAGGAGAATCTCCATGCTGAGATATCACCCTTTTCTTTTTACGAATTCCCCTCCACATAACAGTCATGGAGGTATTTATCTACTTACTGTAAAATACTTCAGAGTGGTGACTACATATATATTCTGAAACTTTGAGATTAAGGGGGTTTTTTCGATATTGTGGACTACCTCCTGAATCAGATCAACTTTTCCGGTGTTATGGGTTTGTGTGGCGCGGGCTTTTTTTGGTAGTAGGGGAGGGGGCTGCAGAGGTGGCTCCTGTGAGAAGCTGCTGGAAGCTCCCCCGGCTCCAAGTCGGACCCGCCTCTGGCCCAGGCCGAGCCCATCAGTGACGGTGGTAGCGCCTCTGGGAGAACAGATTTAAGATGGGGATCCGGCAGTGTGTGGGGGTTGGAAGGTGAGAGGAACCCCTCTGCAGATAGCGAGGTCAGTGAAGAAGGAGGGGGAGGAGGGGCGCCTGAGGAGGCTGATGGCCCTGCAGCCCGTGGGGAGACGGCAGGCTGTCCCCCTGCAGCCCATGGAGGTCCATGGTGGAGCAGAGGGCCCCC
>VYZV01040195.1:0-13813 GCA_013401275.1 Pandion haliaetus
GTATTCATAGCACATTGTTAACCTTTGCGCTGCTTCTCTATTGCTTGTTCAGCTTCCAAGTTCTGAGAGGATGCTGCATATGAAATATCCTTAGACCTTTGATATAGCCTTCCAGGCTGATACTACAAATACAGATATGAGGGCTTTTCGCACTTCTGTGTATCTAGCTACAAAATACAAAACTTGCCCTACAACAACTCATTCAGCCAGCTGGAATTCTACTTAGTACGTGACCAAGCATACAGAGTCTTTGTTGAGATTAACCACCACTGAACACATGTACAATAACGTTGTAGGAGGCATACTTCCTCAGTCTGACCTATGAGCCATGCTAGAAGAAGCTCCTCTTCTGTATCATGAAGCCCTTTATCATATTTTCCAAAGAAGGCAGAATTATAAAATCCTAATAGACACAGGAGTCCTTCTGCTTCCTTGCATGAAAGACAATGGGCAAAACACAGGTAAAGCCTAGACCTTAGCTAAATTGTAACTTGCAGTGTTTCAGAAATATAAAATGAGGTGTCTGCTAGCCTAACCTGTACACAGGCTATTTGGGTAAACGCCTATCACTGGATTTCTAACAAAGATAGAGAAAGTCTGTGTCTTTTGCTCTTCTTTAACTGTGTAGTCTAGACAATTAGCTTCATTAATGCTGTACTAAAAGTCTCTGTCACAGGCTTTTTGACTTGCATGTGCGAGTTAATCTATCCTTACAGTACACAATTCAATTTTCAAATAAAGTGAGAATAAAGGAGCTCTACTTGATTGTGAGAATGGAGACTGTTTTTTAAGTGATAAACCTGACATCATGGTTTTTAAGTGATAAACCTGCCATCATCACACCAATTACTCATAGCTTCAAAGAAAGAACCATGTTGTTATTCATAGAACATAGGTAATGAAGTATAAAAGTACAGTACCATCCAGCAACCTAACATGTAACATTTTATGATCCAACACATCCAGTGCAATTGCTTTTCAGCCATGTGAATCACTTCAAAAATTTTATCTGTACTATGACAGATTTTTGATGTTGTTGTAATATACATAGATCCTCCCATAATATTACTGATTTTTTAAAGGAAATTATTATGGTTAAATGTAAGGAGGGACATTATTAAGTTTTGTGCTTCATGTATATGCATTTTGCATAGCCTCACATCTTCACTGTTCTCTGCGCTGTGCTACTTCCAGCAAATTCATCAACATAGAAGCTGTTGGCTGCTATTCTACACACATTTACTACATTCTTACTACATTTTTACTACATCATATAATCTTTTAAGAAATATAAACTCAGAAGTAAGACACTTATGAAAGAAACTAAATAGTTTTTTATAGGAATTATATATCTTCATTAAATGAAAATATTTAGTCATGTTTCGGCTTTTTTAATACCCGTGCACTTTCCCAAGAAGTTAATCTTCACAACATTAATATCAATATCGAGTCATTCTGCAACATATACTTTATATGGCATAGCTATATTATACCATGAACATTTTATACTAACTCTCTGACAATTGAAAATACTGATTTTTACTGGTCACTGTGCTTTCTGTCCCAGAACTCTTGCAAGCATCTCGGACCCTGTGGCTTGCTCTACCACATGTACAGACATATGTGTGTATCGTTTGTATACATAAAATGTTTTATCTGTGCCTTTGGCTCTATTCTCCCCTGTACTTCTAGCAACTATTTATGGCAAGACCATTGAAATCCACCATGTTTGATCTTCATTTTCAACATCATAGAAAGGGGACAATGTCATGCAGTACAAGATGGTGTACTGGGCTCTTCAGGATCATATGGAGAATGACAGACAACCACTTGCAGGAAAAGACCTGTACTAGTAACAGGGAATATATTTGTCTGAGTAATGCTTTAGAAGCCACTGTCAGAATGGCTTTATAATATGTACTATTGAATAAACAATATGATGAACTATTAGACGTGTAGCCATATCCCAGGATTTCCAGGCATATCATAATGATTTACTCTCACACAGCTTTGGATGCAATGTAAAATTAACCCTGTTAATGCTTAGATGGGCAACCTGTATGATATCCTTGACAAACGAACCCATCAGGTAGACACATGGAAGATGTAAATGTGTCAAGCAATTCCAAAAAGCCTTTGTTCCTTCCATTTATATAAAAGAACTGACAGAAATATCCCTCTCTGTGTTAGCACACTTTTTTTCTCCAGTTCAACAAAATGGCATAATCAGTCCATTACATGATAACACATCTAGACAATTCCATAAATGCATACTGTTTATAAGATAGAATATAATAGCTTTCCATTCCACCATAAGATTTATTTTATAGTTCTTTCACCTTGACACATCAGGCTATTATTCCATTTTGTGCAGACTACATCAGTGCTAATAACAACATGATTTTCATAATGCTAATATAAAAATATGTGCCTGTACATTGACTTTGGTCTGGTTTTTCTCTCTCTAGGGACAACTTCACAGGCATATATGGAGATATCCACAAATAGGAGATTATTAATATGCTATCCATTTAATTCCTGTCCTTTGAAAACAAGGAATCTCCATGTTCTCAAAAAGATATTGAAAATATCCAGAAGCTATTGAAAAGTTAAGTCTTGTAGAGGTAACCTAATAAGTGTTTGTTTACCTGGAGACAACTTGGTATCTATCCAGCCTGCTTTCAAGAGGTGATAATACAGATGAAAAAATGACTGCTGCTTTAGGGAAAATCAGTGTAGAATGCGGCCAAGGATTTAACTGAGCGGTATATATTTTTCATTAAGTTTGGGATGACTAAAGCCAGATTGGTGCAATTGAAAAAAAAACCAAAACCAAAAACAACAAAACAAAACAAAAAAAAACCCAAAAATTACTTAAATTCAGAAGCAGCACAGATCTGGTCATAAAATCCATCAGCTGAGACAGTAACCCCTGTGACTAAGAAGACCCAGCTCAGCTGCCTGTGACTTTCCAGTATGGGTATTCTGACATTGCACTGTGTCTTTCGGGTTAAACCTGGGGCTCTTCAGCTTCTGCAGACTCAGGAGCAGGAAAAAAATACGCCATCTCTGTTGTGCTTCTCCCTAGGAAACTGTAAAAAAACTCCATCTTTTATCATGATGTGCTCCCACTGACACACTGAGGACAGAGCTCTAGGTAGCAGCTCAGAACTGTTGTTAACGAAATATCAAATGTGCAGCTCATTACAGCAACTACAAAAACATTACATTTTAAGACAGAAGAGAAAATATAGCTATGGAAATGTGTTCTTTTAAAACAATTTGGTTCTGAGTTGAGACTTTATCTGGCAAGTTTCAGCCTAAAGCTCATTTTTACAGTGTGGTTATAAACCCTTGGAAATGGAAATGCTGACATATCGTTGGCTATAACAGCTCTAACAGGAGCTTCTACAATAGCCTGTAAAACCAAGTTTTCTAACTAAAGTCCCTGTTTATTTCTTTACGCTATAAGCGTATGACTGCTGTGTATGACTGAAATAGATGAAATTTCTGAAGTCTACTGCACTGACAAGGTAAAGTAGGTGATCTCCAAAGTATTAATCACAACACAGTATTTATATACTCAGCAAGTTAGGCACTCTTAATATTTCAGTCTATTTAAGGCTGTCTTTAAACACAGATGTGTCTGTTCCTCCCCTTAATAAAACTTTTTCATGAAGCCCATTGAATTTTTTTGTTATTATTTTATCAGACAGCACTGAGTCTGTAAGCCTATAAAAGCATGTGTAAAGATTAGGAAGATCCAGTCCTGACCATGCACACACACATTCATGATGCTAACTTTAAGTAAACAGTCATTTTTCAAGTACTTTCATTATTCATAGGTTTTTCACCATTCAAATGCACTGGAGTACTTTGCTGGACTGTATCTTGTGAGGGTGATAAAAAGTAAGGCAGAAAAAGGATGAAGGGTTTTAATGGATATATCTCTCTCTGTGAGGGACAAAGACATACAGATAGTTTCACTAAGGTTTTAACTGTAAATATACAGAAGATAAAGCTTATAGAAACAATCCTCTCTGAAATGCTAAAAACATGTAGGTATAAAACCTTCCTTTTTTTCACTAACTGTATCAAATTTAGGACAAAATTAGACTTGGATTATCTATATTTATCGTCTTTTTAATTAAGAGTATGCAAGAAAGTTGACATTCATCTGATTACACATTAGAATCTATACTTAAACATAAAAAGATAACTAGATAACTGTTTTTAACTCAATATCTCCATAAGAATGTCTGCCTGACATACCATGGAATGTCTGTCCATATGAATTGTCCTGAATCAATGACAGAAATAAAACTTTACCTTATTTTGAGTAAATACATTTATATACAGAGAGAGAGAGAGAGCTTATGCCAAATGCATGTGCACCAATCATACAGATTGGTACATATGGTTTACAATTTTAGGATTTCAGTACTCTATTTGATTGAAGCCTATTCCTATGAGGTCAAAACCAATTTTTTATTATTATTTGCAAGTTAGAAATTATTTTGGTTCATTATTTTAATTTCAACACTAAAATAAGACCTTCCTATTAAAGTGAATAAGACCAGAATCTATTCCTTCATCTCCATTTGTCCGAAGTAGACAGGGATGGAAAAAAGCCCAGTACAGCAAATGATTGATAGATAAGTCAACTGTGATTCAACCATACATTCTATAAATATTTCAATTAAACTTTCCCTAAGAAAGAATTGAACCAAAATGAAGAACTGGAACTAGATACATTCTCTCTACAGAGCACTCAGAGTGTGTCAAAATAGCATGAAGTAATGCCACAAGTTGGTACCCAGGCCAGTTTTTAAGGAAGGGACGGGCACACTGGGAGTAGTACAGTTGCCTTAGCAAGGCATCCTGCTTCAGTATTTTAGCAAAGAAAGCAGGGTCATGCAGCCTGCAAAACTGGCATTGCTGGGCCATTTGCTGCTGGAACCAGAATTATCTCATTCAGAACAGCAATTCAGGTCACACAGCACAGAATGCGACTGTATCATGTAGCAGTCCTCATGCTTGAGCAGGCCTGGCTGGGTTGAAATGCACTCTGCTCTCCATATTGCAAAAAATCTGCTGTTTTCATCTGGTCTGTCTTCTGTGTCTTTATTTTTACATAGTTTTAAATGGCAATAAAAAATATTTCATGAAATGCAAAAATAAGAAGGCAAGATCCGGTCCTCAGCTTTCTATTTTTATTACCAGCTATGACTATCTATCCAAGTTGTTGATGAATACCAAAAGATAAATCTAGGAGCATACACACATAATCACACAAGCTTATTAAAAGAACGCAATTTTTTTTAAAAAGTACAATCAATTTTAGATCACTTTTGACAGCAATTCTACAAGTAATATTAAGTAAGAATGGTTTCAGAATGCAATTTAAATGGACAGTCTATATATTCAATAACTTTTGAACAGTTGCAAGCTTCTATAATTTTTTATTATGTTCCAGTGTGCACATGTTGTATGCCTTTCATATTAATATTTTATACAGTCCAAACTTTGAACAATGAGCACTGGTAATATTTTTGCTTCATTTTGAACACTTCAAAATTCAGAAAAATGTCAAATGTCATTTAAATTGTAAAAGTAAATCCCAGTTCAAGGTGTAATTATTGTAGTTGCATGATTCTTTTTAATAGAGTGAGAATTTCACTTCATGCTTCTTTAAAAGGTATGGGTTAGCATTCTCAAAATCACCAGTAGGCTTTGAAATGCTGATCTATTCATTATCAAGATTTTTGAAGAATCTGAAGTATGTTGATGCACACTTTAAGAACAAAATTATTAATATAACATTATTTGCATTAGTTTTTTAATCTACCAGTCCACAGTTCTGTATGCATACATACCAGCACTCCAATACTTAAAAATTTTCAAAACTTCAGTAGCTCACCAAAAGAAATAGGAACTGATTTTTCTACTGTGTAATTCCAACAAGGTTTTGTATCAAATTAAATCAAAAGTTTCAATCACTTACTCAAATGTATGTTTAGCAGGGCTGTGCTCAAAGAGGATGAGCAATTGTTTTGAAGTTTTAAATTAAATACCTGACAGAGCCAACCACTGAAAAATGTTATCCAAAACCATCTCTGCATGGTAGTTTCTGCACTTACTTCAAAAAAGTGAATCATAACTGAGTAGTGCAAATGTATTTTGCCATTTGAAGATCTGGGACAAGATCCTCAGCTTGTATAAATCTGTCTAGTTCCATTGCTATCATAGAACTCATGCTGATTTACACTACCTAATATTCTGGCATGAAACATTTTGTGGCTATGGAAATTTACAATGGTTTTGTAGAAGTGTTGGAAAAAGGAAAAATTGTCTTATTGAAAGAAAAATTCCTTATGCCTGCCCCAGCCAAGATGTCATATGCCAGCCAAAACCAAGCCTCAGAAAGATCAGAGAAATTATGCTCTCGTGAGACAGAAACCCTCTCATTTTAACATTACGAAATGTAGTACATACATATCTACTTTTGGCAAATTCTGTTTAGATCTCTAATACAAAAGTATTTACAGCTTTATGTATAACTGTATTTAAACCTACACATATATTTTTCTCTCTTGTTTTGTCATTTTATTTTCTGTGTCTATGCAAAACATGGGAAGTTTTTCTAGGTGTATATATTTAGGAATGAAGACAGAGATCCTCATAGCAAAAGTAAAGCTCTAGTCATCTGCTTCCAGAACCTGCTGTATCAGGCTTGCCTCTACTGACAAGATCTCCAACAGGTATGCGTTAGATGAAGGACAATGAAGGCTTAGCTGTAATACTTAGTTAAAACTTATTACTTAACTTACTTAACTTATACTTAAAACCGGTGATTGATACCAAAATTGCATTCCCTGGAGCTAGAAGAAACTGTGTTATGGGTTTGTGTGGCGCGGTTTTCTTTAGTGGCAGGGGAGAGGGGCTGCAGAGATCGCCCCTTTAAGAAGCTGCTAGAAGGTCCCCGGCGCCAAAATGTCGGACCTGCCTCTGGGAGGGGAGTGACGGTGGTAGCGCCTCTGGGAGAACATATTTAAGAAGGGGAACCGGTAGTGTGGGGGTTGGGAAACCTGAGAGGAACATCGCTGCCGATACTGAGGTCAGTGAAGAAGGAGGGGGAGGAGGGGCGCCTGAGGAGGCTGGTGGCCCTGCAGGCCGTGGTGAGATGGCAGGCTGTCCCCCTGCAGCCCATGGAGGTCCATGGTGGAGCGGAGGCTCCCGAAGATGGCCGTGACTCCATGGTAAAAACCGTGCTGGAGCAGTGTGAGACTGGAGAGCAGCCCGCGGACAGGACCCGCGCCAGGGAAGTTGGGGAGGAACTGTCTCCCGTGGGAGGGACCCCACAGTGGAGCAGGAGACGAGTGAGGAATCTTCCCCCTGAGGAAAGGAGCGGCAGAGACAAGGTGTGGCGAGCTGACTCAACCCCCATCCCCGATTCCCCTGCGCCGCCGGGGGGGAGGAGGTAGAAAGTACCGGGAATGGAGCTGAGCCGGGAAGGTGGGAGGGGTGGGGGGAGGTGTTCTGATGTTTGGTTTCCCTTCCCAATACCCTTGTGTGTTTGATTTGATTTGATTGGTAGTAAATGAAATGGATTTTGTTTCTTCCCCAAGTGGAGCCTGTCTTTTGCCCATGACCATAAGTGGGGAGTGATCCCTCCCAGTCCTTGTCTCGACCCACGAGCCTGCCTTTGGATTTTCTCCTCATCCCAACGTGGCTAGGCGTGGGGGTTGGGGGTGAGTGAGAGGCTTCGTGGTGCTTTGTTACCGACTGAGCTGAAACCACGACACAGTGTTTCCTACCTTACAAAAAACCACAGGAATTCTTGAATTAGCATAAAATAACAGAGCCAACAAAGGCAGGGTTAAAAAACCCGTATCTGGAACCCAAGGGGGCATATACGCTTAGAGAGAAATAGAGGTAAGCTGGTGTGAAAGAGAGAAAGGGCAAGTGCACGGTAGTGTAAGAGCTTACTTGAAGATCAGCTTATGCCAGACAACACAAGATACATACCAAAGTCCTATGGATCAGGACGCAAAGTATAAGCTGTAGAAGAAAGATCCTGGATCACCCCAGAGATCTGTCCCCAAAAGATCAAATGGAAAGAGGAAACACAAGGAAGAAAGCATTTTCCATGATTCTCAGTTTTAGTCTAGGTCTAGGATTGTATCAGTTAATGATTTACCCTACACTCCTTGCTACTGAATTCAGCAGTACACCATTGAGAGGGTGATGCTGCTGTTCAAAGCAAGTCTGTTGAACCGTTCTGTTCATCTTACATTGAAGGTTATTTCTTTTGACCATCACCAAAGTATTTCAAAATTTATTTTCTCCTTCTGAAAAGTAAGTTAACAGAAAGAATAGCTGAGTAGAGTCCTCTGTGTCACACAGGAGAAACTCAGGTTATAGCAGAAAAACCAAAAATTTGATGTGATGTTTGGCTTTAAAATACCCAACATTTCAGTGCAAGCAAAATTGGGCACTGCAGACAGGACACACAAGGTGTTTCCTGACAGCTAGAAATTGGTTTTGTTTATCTCCTGTTACCCAGAGCCATCTGAAATAATGATCTCAAAAAGTAAACCACATACTTGAGTTTTCAAAAATGTACTCAAGCATCACATTTAAACTGGACATGCCAAATTAATCACAGGTGTAATCAATAAAAATGGAGTACTGTCACAGAAAAGTCAGCATAACTACAATGGCAGAGGTCTCTGAGACTGGGTTTGATGATAAACTTCTGTCTAGTCCTATTACTTAATGATGGAAACACCTTAATGCTGGCTGTTTTGCTACACAGGAGACACTTCCAGAGAGGAAACCTGGCTGAATCACGAGTAACAAAGTTCATACAAGGGATGACTTGCTTGCCACAGTCCATATAACCTCAGCACTTTCCTCTTCCCTTATAGTGATGACACATGATCAACAGCAGTCAGACAAAATTTGTCGAGGTTCCTTTCTAGAAGCAGCCAGGTGTAATGGGACTGGTGAAAATTAGGCTGAGTTGTGGAAGGCCAGATGGAAGAGGAAGTAGGCACCATATGCATTATTTCATTGTCAAATCCTTTGCCCCATATTTAAAAAAATATCTATGAAATATGAGGAAAAAAAATAACTCATGATATTAATACGGGTTTCAGACTGAAATATAGGAAATCCTGTGTTATACAGTACATCTAGAAGACATATTAAGAACAACATAGACACTGCGTGCTGTATCTTGGCATCATCATGTTTAAATATTATTTTTGTGATTGCCCACCTGGGATATGATAAAGACATAACAGTAACACTGCTGCCAATCTCAGTGTTGCTGAAGTTTATAAAAAGTACCTTTGGTCACTGCAACCCAGTGAATTTTTTCTGTTTCATTTAGCTGTGAATATGTCAATCCAAGTAGCTAATCAGAGAAATCATGATTCCAGATTGGCTTAATGAATGATAACAGATGACATCCACTTAAGGAAAAGCTGGATGATTTAAAGAAATCCTATTAGAATCCTATTAGCTTAGGATCTGGCACTCAGATAAAATTAATCCACAGTCACTCAGCAAATCAGTCATTCAAGGGGTATTTCACTTCCTGGCTTGTCAGAAATGAGCATGCCAGACGGAAAGGTAAAAGTATGTGGAACGGGTTAGTGTCCCTCTGAGGTGCGTATATGATACTCAAAGGTAGCTTCCAAAGGCTACTGGACTCTCCACTCTGCCTAACATTCGTGATTACATGAGAAATCCAAGGATATCCCTTGGATATAATTACAGATTAAAAAATGACTTTGTTATTTGGTTGATGCACACTTTCGGTTCAGGTTTAGTTTTCTAATTGAAAAAAAATTGTCGTATAGGGTTTCCAAAGTAGTTTAAATGCGACTAATCCAAACATGTTTTACTGGAACCAGAATTTGGCATTGGGGTTTGCTATTTTACTCAAAAGAGCATAAATTAAAGGTTAACATCAAGTCTTTGTTTCTATTTAATGCGTTCACATGAAATATTGCCAATCAAGTAAGATGGACCAATATTCTCAAAGGAATTTGTAGACAGGTATTTCTGACTGTATTTTTGTGTGTAATTACTATGTTCAGAGTAAAAAGATGGAGTAAGTTTTGTTATGAGTTATTATATTTGCAGTATAAATGTTTTTTACCTGTTTCTTTGTAGATGACTAGGATTTTTCCAAGAAACTAAAGTCTGTCTGTAATTATTGAGATTTTCAGAAGAGCCAAAAAATATTTGTGAACAGGAAGACATGATTGAGTCATTGTCACTGTGATTTTACATTCTTTATTCAGGAAAATTGTAGGCTTAGTGTTTTTGTCAGCCTGTAAATAATTTCCATGACTTGAGGAAAGAAATGTAATGTTTGTAACTGAGAGAACAAGAAATGGTGCGAGTTGGTTCTTCTCAACAGTGCTACTTTTCTGAAGTGAAAATACCTTCTACTTTATAATTGTTAGTATACAGAAATGCTGAAGTAATTGATAATTAAAATTGTAATTGTAAATCCCAAGAGTTCTCCTAAATCCATGTATCTGAGATAGGCAAGTTCTTCTAAATGAAAAATATTATTTTGAAATGAAAACTCTCACTTTGAAAAACTCAAAATTAAATCATCTGGAATTTCTGACATCATTCATTTCACTTAAAAATTGAAAATTTTTCTACTTTAATATTCAACCTGTATTTTAAAGGTAATTTCAACTACAATATAATTGTTCAGTTGCTCTGAAATTATTTTCTTTATCCAATTAATTTTAAAAAAATCCTTCTGAAGTTTTAACTCAGATTTCCATAGTGCAGAGTGTTTCAGCTGTATATTTCAACAAATGTATAGTCTCTAAATTAATGTTGTCTTTTTTTGGAGGGAGGTTATAAAGTAACTCTTGTATTTAGTATGCCACAGGTCAGCGTTAAGTTGTCACATCTACAGAACTGTGCTTTTTTTATTTAACACACGTATTTTCTCATGCTAACAGATCCATTTCAATAATAGTGTAGTTATGAAAATTTGTGTGCCCAAAGTTCTCAGGTAAATCTCTCAATAAGTGTTGTATCAGGCTAGTAAGAAATTGAGTTCTTGGCTCTAGCAGAATTGTGTTACAACTCCACAATCCAAAACTCATTTAATGTATAATTTGTGTTTTATTTTTTATTAGACAACCTATGTTATGCTACTTGATATCCTCATGATGTTGATACACCTCTCACATCAGAAGCCTTCACAAGTACATTCTGGCAAAATGCAAATATAACTAAGATAGGATCATAAAAATTAGACTTAAAATATACATATTTACTACTTAACATTTCTTCTATAGGGGAGAAGTTGCCTGTATGGGCTATTTTGAGCTGTTTTGAATAGCTGCTACTCATATTTCATATCTGTATAATTATACAATATAAAAATGAGACCTCATGACAAACATTGTCTGCCCAGTAGTTAATTTCACCTAGCAGCAAATTTTTAGTATTTGAACACTGATGCAATAAGAGAGACTGAAAGAATTTATACCAAACTTTTATGTCATTCCACAGTGGAGATGGTCAAGAAAAATTATTGTCGTTTAGACATGCCCAGAAATATAACAGTTCAACAGTTGTGTGAGTGTGCACTCAGTACCCACTTTTCAGAGCAATACTGAAGGCACTGTAGACAACAGTGACATTAGAAAACCATACTCACCTGATATTTGCACCACGAATAGACGCTGTCAAATATTAAAGCTACTTGCAAATGTAATCCCTCTCACTAGTCTGCTGGTCCCTTGGACTCTCTGTTAATCTTTACAAGTATTTTAAAAGGTGAAGTCATCCTTTACTGCAATTCCACAAAGCAAGAATAAGAAATATAAAGAAATAATGGAGAATAGAAGCTGATGTGTTTGTAGGGTAGATGGACTTGATTTCAATCAAATACGTGGATCATATACCCTGTCTTTTAAAGTTTGTGGATTCCCTGAGTACTGCTACCCTGAGTAGATGTGCTCATGAGGCACTGAGGGCAAATTCTCTGTTACTGAAAGTGTATCCCTGTAAGTCCAAACTAATCATGTTATCACAATTTATGAATTTCTTAACCCAGTTCCAGATGATATGACATTGAAATTATATGACATATGAAATTATTTTCTGCCAGCTCTTTAGCCATTGTAGTTCACCTGGCATATTAGCTTAAACCAAAAATGACTGAGAGGTGCCTCAGTACATATGCTAAACTGTCTGCAGTCACTGCACTGTCACTTCTGCCGCTACAAGAGCCACCAGCTGCAGAAAGGAGGAAGCTGATGGTACTAACCCCATGCGAACTCTCCTGCATGACCAGATGGCAGTGGCTTACCCTTCTGCAGTCATTTTCCTTTCTCCCAGTAGGCAGATATTTTTTTAAATGGCTATTTAAAACATGACAGTGATCACAAAGGCATTTTGCCATCTATATTTAGATTTCTGAACAAATGCATGATTTTCAGGAGTTCTTGCTAACTATATCTCCCATTCTAAGTCAATAACTCTTTCCAATTTGGAAATGTCAGTGCATGATTGTAATGCTTTATAGCTATAAATATCAAAAAAACTCAGAAGCTTTTCTCTTTTCTTTTCACAAGTAACCTCGGATTTCTCTTTCACTTGGTTAATCTTTATCCAAAGGTAGGAAGATTTCAAACACATAAACAAACAAAAAAACTAAAAACAAAGCAAGCTTCCTTACTATCCTAAATTTAGCCAAGTATGAAGTACATATTTGAAAATATATCTGGCTGGTAAAATACAGTGATTTATTGTGTAAGAGTCAGGGGCAAAAAAATCAAGCTAATCATTACTGTCATCATAAACTTCCTCTCATCTGCTTTACCACTGAATGCCTACTTTTACATTCTGCAGTACATCAATTTCTAATTCATGATTCTGATTGCAATCAGGATACATCGTCACTTTGTATCTGCTGGTCTTCATTAATGTTCACAGCAGTTTTTGAGCTGGAGGGCTTAGATTCCAACAGAGCAGACACAATGCCTAAATTTGTTTTATAGCTGAAGTTAGGGAAACCCTCTTAATGAATGAAAACCAGATCATCAGATCCCACTGCTATAGCTTTATTTTTATCCAGGATCTTATAATATTAATCCTAACAAACCTACAAGGATTAAAGAAAAAACAAATAGTTTGTCTCCTTTCCTCCATCTAAATCCTTTGATTTCCCTAAGTAACTTTCTAGGTTGGAAGATTCACTGATTATTCACTTTATCAGTGATATATACAGCATGAACAGCCTTCAAACTGATATTTCAAACTTTCCCTGTTAAATAAAAGACATGGTATATTTTTAGGTTTTTAACCAAGGCCTCAGTCATTCTAAAACTGCTGGGATTTTGTGCTTCTAATAGCCTTATCTTCTTCTTTGCAATTCTAATTCCAAACATAGATTTATCATTATCTGATTTAGGAAAATTAAATAAAGCAAATTAATATACCCCAGGATTTAGTGGCTTGTTATGAATTGTTTACTAATAGCCAACGCTGAGTCACATATATTCTGGTTTAAGTAACTAAAGAGATTGCTCAAGACGAGATGTATGTATTAATAGTAAATAAATATATCCTTAGTAACTATTTATTGCTATGCAATAAACCACTTATACTGAATGTCTTCAGTGAAATCTTTTTTCTTTATTCAGATGAAGAGGCAAAGAGTCTGATTCCAACTTTGGATATAATCAGGTTAAAACCAGCACACGGGGGATAAGAATCAACTTTTTTCTCCTGCTTACAGTAATGACTCCCATAAGCGGCT
>VYZV01040195.1:14356-32809 GCA_013401275.1 Pandion haliaetus
ATGGAGATAATGAATATAGCATTATGCAGAATGATTTTAATGTCATTGTGGTAAGAATTATTTTTCTATGTCTTCACTGTTGGCTGAGATCAAATATTGACTTGTATGGAATATATCTCTATAAACAATGAAAGCTGAAAGCTTTGGTAATGAAATAATGTCTTCAAAATGTGAGGAGTAAATTTGCTAATGATTTTACTGAGGTCTCTCAGGTAACTATTTTTTTAGGTCTAATGATTTTTAAGGTTAGCTACAGCTTTGTCAAATTATTTTCTGCCTTTGAAAGAACAATTTTTTCATCTATTTCTACTATTTTTTGTATTATTTTCCTATGTACTTATGTGCATTATAGGTGTTCATTACTCCAGTGCTTCTCTGCTGTGACACAGACTATACAGCATGTGATGGAAATACACCAATCAAGACAGAAAGTACAGACAGAGCAAAACAGCTCATGACATTTTCCTCTGATAATGATCGTCTTGATTTCAGTTATGAACATATAGACTGGTATTCAACATCATTGTCATATAAGTCACACATCATCTGTATTTTCCCAGATTCTATGGATATTGAAATAATAGTTGTCTATGGCTGGCTGAAACTATTGTTCTACCACTGCATGAGACAAGCCAAGAGAACATACAGAAGCCAAAGCTGATGCTAAACATCACCTTGTTATCTTGGAAGTACCATAAACTGGAAACTAAAAACCGGAAGAGAACAATTGCAAATATGAACATCAGTGCATAACTGGAGACAGTAAAGCGGGATCACTTAAGGTTACTGAAAGGAAGCTGATTTACACTGCTCACAGATCAGATTAAAAAGAGGACATGGTGGACAGTTGTAGCACTGTCTTTAAGGGAACACAGGTAAAAGGCTTGAAATAAGATTAAGTTTCACTGAGCCTTGGTCAGGCTCCCTAGAGACCAGTGATGTAGCTGGGCTATGAGATATGGTTCTGGATCAAGAGGAGTTCGGTTTGTCCAGACCACAACGAGCAAAGTTGCTCTGTATTGCTAAGGTCTGACTCTACAGGTGCTTTTGTTGTTTGATGTTTAAACCATCTTTTACATACCAGAAGGATCTGTGAAGGTGCTCTGAGAGTGCTTTCCTGCCAGATAGAGGTAGCTACCATACCAATGTTAAAATCTTAAAGAATTTGGAAATTAAATACTTGTGTTTGAACAATTTGACAGGAACAGGAAAGGTCAGAGGTTTAGGAAGAGGGAAAAGGACAATGTAACAAATAAGATGGGGAAGCATTACTTTTGATAGTAATATTATAGGGAAGTTGTCAAAGCCAGAGATCACAGGAAAAATAAAAGCTTAAATCAACAGAGGTGTAAAGAGAATTTTTAACAGGTTAAGAAGTGGGTACTGCACATAGAACAGGGAAGGAAACAATAGCTATCCGCAAATCTTGGGTACTAGCTAATAGGTATTTGAGGTTCAAGGAAGCTAATTAACAAACTTACTGAACTCCTGCCAATGTATTTTAAAGAGTAATAGATCGCTGGAGACTTGGGGTATGAAGAGGAGGAGAGGGAAGCATATCACTTGGAGCTGATATGCTGCAATCTTGAATAACCTGGTTTACTTTGTATGCCTGTTAAAGAAACAGAACCAGCACCATGACTTAAAAATAGGCAAACATCTGGAGAACAACAAAACCTTAAAACCAAGTAAAGGTTTAAAAACAAATAAACATGACAGAGAAACGTAACTGCTTTTTGATATTACAAGTGAAAATGTAATAGCTGAGGGGACACAGTAGCCAAACTATGTCAAGATCTTAAGTAGGTTTACAAAATGGTCTCTGAGCAAAATCCTACACTATTAGCTCGGTAAGCACTGCCATGTGAAGTAAGATTCCAAATGGACTGCAAACAAAGGATGCTGATAAGCAGCAATGTGTATAAACGCAGGGATCAGTAAGCAAGATGTTCCAGAGGAAATTTTTAGGTATTTTCTTGTTTCACAACTTCTATAAAGATATGAAGAGCATTAAGAGCACTTTGCTTACATTACTGCATGATACTGAGTCTTTTGTAAACACACAAATATATTCAGCTCTAAGAGATACATCAGTGCAAGCAAAGTGATTATTCTCTTGTGCCAGCAAAAGTATATCAGACAGCTGTGCAACACAGGGACATAGCCAGGATCAGAGTATGTTTTATTCACTTTCCCATCTGGACACAAGCAAGGAACCCATGTAACCCTGAGACAAGCTATTCATGCAGTGCAACCGACCTTCTGGAAGCACTCCAAAAGTCATCCTATAGTACACCTGATAATTTTATTCACAGTCACCGAGCCATACTGACAGGCATGAGGGACAGCAGACAGCATTATGCCCTTTGGGAGATGTTCTCACAGATCTCTGTGGCTTGTAGCTTTTCAACTACTTCTCATGCCTTGTAACCCATAGAATTTCCAAATGCCCATCTTTGAAGGGAAACCGATACTACGTCTTACGACAGCTTTTTCAGCACAAGTAGAACAATGAATGAAGGAATGAAGAAACAAGGACAAAGAAACAGAATTTTATTTGAAAAGGAAAATGAAACAAAGACTTAGGTTCTCCATTCTAAAGTCCCAATGGAGATGAATAATTTCATGTGTAAATTCAAAGTTTGACACAAGTAGTTAAAATATTCAGATATGCATGTTCATTAGCTTCTGCTCATCCATGTCTCTAGGAGAAAAATAAAAGCATTCAAGGGAAGATATTGATATATGAAATAAAGAGATGTGTATAAAAGTAACAAGTTAAAGCTATAAGCTGCCCAAAGTTTGCCTACAATAAGAAGACTCTGTCTAGCAGCTTTGGTTGCTCATTAGCTAAATACATGTCAAAATGATTAATGAGCAATTGATTATAGCTTGCTGTTAACCTGGGAATAAAGATTAAGAGGCAAATCCTGAGTTAAATCCAGAGGTACAAAGGTCCTGCAACAGTGGCTCTGTGCACAAGGACATACAACGTACAAAAGGGATTGTAATGAGGAAGCGATAGCAACAGGATTTGGGAGGGCACCTTTTTCTGTATGTGGTTGGTTTAGGCATAGGGCAGATAATGTACCTTCGCTTCAGAAAGGACAGCTTATGAGCTGAGTCACCACCCTGGAAAGCTTCTCTTACTATTCTGTTCAAATTTCCCATTGTTCAAAAAAACCAAAAACTGGCTTTGTCTGAAGAGAGTAAAATGAGAATAAAATTACTTGTCAGTATTTCAGAAAAAGCAGAAAGGCAGAGAAAAAAAAATGCCAGAGTGATGTAAATGGTTCTCTCTATATATGTACTTAGTACTAGGAAGGAGCCCTATTGCCAATAATCCCTAATTTTTTGTCTGGCATACTTTTCAAGTGTCAGAAGCAAATGACATTTCAAATACAGTACAGTGTCCAGTGCAGCCCGATACAGACTTAGAAGCTATACCTTGGAGACAAAATCTGTATTGGCAGGGAGATAAGCTAGAATATGCAAACTTTTCCCTCTTTGCTAGTTGCCATGTTTTTGATAGAGACACTTTGAGATTCCCTAGGTGATGATTCTGTATGATGCCAGGAAACTAAACAACAATCTCCATTCAAGAGCAGGTTCCACTGCTGAAGTAATCAGATGGACCTCATCCAAATCAGTGAAGTAATTTTATTTCCACCAACAGAGGATCCAGCTCTATTTCTTGACTTTTCATCCTCCTCCATATTCTTCTGTGCTCTTTACACCGTGTTCTTTCAATATTGGTAAAGAAACTATTTTCTCTTCTTCCACTAGTCACATATAATTTTGGATTGACTCAGTTTGCCAAAACAATACAGTCACAATTTTCTGGTGATGTGGAAACACATCTTGAAATTAAATACATCCTGCAGCAGCAAAATGTTTCTCTGCCAAATTATATATGCAGATCTAATTTTAGAGATCAGTATCATTCTCACTCCAATTGGCTTGGCAAAGCTAAAACAGGAATTTGGTATTTTTATCATATGTTATTCTACTACAGAACACCGGGGCTTTCAGAAAGATGTTTTTCTTCACCAGACAGAAACTTCACAGAGTCGGGCATTGACAATTGTGAGAATGTGATATGATGACATTATTCAGTGAGTGAGTCAGTGCATCTACTCAGGCATGAAAAAGAAAGGAACTGTGTTTTAGTGTGGTATGTACTGTCACAGGACTATCAAAGGAAATGTAAGCGGGTGACAATGTGCAGCTACATTAAAGCCCTTAGCGTTTGAGCTCCTCAGTACTGTGCGTTGTGAGCAGAAGCAGAACCTAAGAAACCTTTGGAGCACCAGCGACGCGTGGCACAACCTGCACAAACTATAGTACAAGCCTCTGTGAATGCAAATCTCTTGTGGCAAAACTGCAGCTGTTCTGGCCCCGTGAAATTAAAGTCTAACTGCAAAGTTGAAAGTCCACTTCATAGTAGGATTCAAACTTTTCTGCTGTTGAATGATTTGTGATGTTGGGATTTTTACTCAAGGACCCTCTTAATGAGTGGGGGTTTTTATGATAGTAAGAAAGATTAGCCTTTGGTCCTCATGTCTTTTAATCTGATATTAATCAAATGCCATAACAATTTATATGGCTTTAAAGGTATATTTTTCCAAATGTACTGAGAGGACCATACTGAGAATGAATTCTATAAAATATAGAAGAATTTCAAACATGCAACAAAACAAGATGCTATGGTTTATAAGCAGGGAGTGTGCTCAGGCACAGATGGCTACTTTGTTTCAAAAATGTCTTTAAAAGAAGTTTCCTCTTGAAGTTCCACAATAATAAACAAATATAGTTCTCTTTCTTTTAACTATACCAGACTATCAGAAAATATTCTATAATAAATTACTGCTTTTTTTGCCAACTACAAACTCCTGCTGTTGTTAAACTATTTAAGTAGGCTGAAGAACAGAACTCTTGTAAATGTCTGCTGCATCCTCTCTTATTTTGAGAGTAGGTGGTGACCTGGTAAAATGTAAAATGGAGAGGGGAAGAGAGAAAGAAAAGGAGAATGGGAGGGAGTGGCCTGAATACCAATATTCCTCCATCTTGTGTTTCTCTTTTCCCTGCATTTGTAAGGTCTTTCTTTAAAACCAGGTTTTATCAGGCAGAATTAAGTAGCATTTCCCTTTATAATTTTACCTGAAAATCTGTTCGGTTTTCCCCACACACACACATAAACAAAATAGAACAAAAAGAACCTAAAAAAAGTTGTTTAGACATAACATTCTGACAAGTGAAAGTAGCAAGTTCAAGTGGCACTGTCTCTTTTGTGATTTTATAAGTCTCACAACACACATTTGCAATACACCCATTATGGAAACACCCTGAATGGTAAAGTGAAAGGATTATTTAACAGTCAGTTTTCAGCACAAGTTTCCAACTTTCAGAGTTGCTGAGATACACTTGAAAATGTGGCCAAAGATCCTAGAAAGAGAAATGTAGGAAAACAATAATAACTGCAAATGAAATCTTCTGGCATGGAAATTTAGAAACCTTTAATCTGAGACTGAGTGATTGACTGATTGACTGAGATTAGCAGTTCTGATGGATAGGCTCTACATCTAAGAACTGTGTAATTCACATATGATTAAGGCACTGCAAGCACATGGTGATGTTTCTGGGCTACTGTTTTACTCTAATGGCAGATGGCATAAGGAAAGAAAATTTCTATTTCCTGAAAAGGACTGGAGCTTGCTTAAAGGAGGCAGGCTCTGAGAAGCTTGCAGAGGCACTGCAGAAAGGAGATCACAAAATAAAGATACTTTGCAGCGCTAAAGACCAGCCAAGATGTCTGCCAGCATAAGAGAGACAAGACACTATGCCCTGGATAATTTTTTTTTTTTTATATCTAAATAGTACAACATAGTTGGGTTGCTTTTTCTGCTGCCTCTAAACTCCAGACTTAAAAGAAGTTACTTGCATGCAATATAAACATTTACAGTGACACTGAAGTGAAAAGGAAATCTTAAAGGAAAAAAAAGAAAAAAAATCAGTATCCTGAAGTGTTTCAGACTCAACATTCATGTGTTGACAAAGAGTTAGCTATTCATAGATTAGAAGTAATACTGTAAGCATTGTGTATTATTTAACTGCAACAAAGGGAAATGATAAAGATATTTATTTTTTTGCCTGGCACATTCTGGGGGAGGAGGGCAGAGTTGCTATGTACTTGAATTGTACAATATTTACTGAATTTAAATTACATTTTGTACAGACTATGAAGATCTTTGTATACAAACAGTACAGTTATCAACCAGGAACTGTAAAGGACATAATAATTTAGCTGTATTAACACATTTTGTAGATTTTTAAGGAGTTAATTAATTGTAAGTTGTGTGTTTTATTAATCATTGAATGATTGGTCTGTAAGTGGTTAATTTGAAACATTATTGACTTGCAATATGTGTGTTTCAAATGTAGTGTTTGGCTACATTCACTTTCTTTTTTGTCATTATCTGCTGATTAGTTTATCTATAATTGAAGTCAATAAAATCTCCTTAATGTACTGTGCTGCTGTGTATCATTAAGTACTGGTTATAATCACGAAGTACTTCAGTGCTTTGGAATAGTAAGAACATGTAGAGGATGCCCTGATATTCTCTTTCTTACTGCATAAACACTTTTAAACACACAAAACATGAACTAGTAGCACAATTTTATTTCAAATTATAATCATTAGGTGTAATGGCACACCATTACCTTAAATTCTGTTTTAGTTGCAAAATCAGTATCTAGTCATCAGCTGGAATAAACTGGTCATCTTTAAGAAACTATCACACATATTACTGTAGGGCGAGCCTTGTTCAAATAAAAGAGAGCGAAGGGTCATGTGGTCACTGTGGCAGCTTCAGCCTCCAGAGAATCCAGCTTATGCACTTTTTTGCCATGGAACTCTGTTTGGAAGCATAATATCGGAGAGGCCTCCAAAACACCAAGCACCTCAAAAATTATTCAGTAAAGCAAAAAGTTAACCATGTGCTAAAGCATTTTGATCAATCAAGGTCTTAATTTCTCCACATCAGATCAGCATAGTCCTAGAAGTATTGTGAATGAAGTTCTCCACATCACAGACCTAAGCTTTCTTTACCAGGCCTTGGAAGGCCTGGGGTACCAGGAATATGATTTAATATAGCTAGCTGATCAGAGGGGGGTGTTTAATTAGCCAACTACAAGAAATGAAGCAGTCAAGGGGAGGCATAGTGACCCTCTGCTTTGTACTCACTAGACCACATCTAAAGTATTGCATCCAGTTTTGGACCCCCCCACTACAACAAAGGCAGGGGTTCAGGGGAAGGCTACCGGGATGATCGAGGCTGGGTCATTCGCCCGGCAAGGAGAGGCTGAGGGACAAGGGCTTGTTGAGCCTGGAGGAGACATGGCTTCAGGGGAACCTAACAACAGGCCCCCTAGAACCAACAAGGAAACTACACTGAGAAGATGGAGCCATGGTCTTGAAAGCCCTGAGTGGGAGGAGGACAAGACAACAGTCATAAGCTGGAAAAAGAGATGATCAGGCTGGACATAAGGAAAAACTTCTTCAGCACAAGTACAGTCAGGCACTGGAGCAGTTTGCCCAGGGAGATTGTACAGTCTCCATCCTTGGAGGTTTTTTAATACCCAGCACGATATGGCCCCGGGAAACAAGGTCTGATCCTGCAGCTGACCCTGCCTGAACAGGAGGTTGTACCAGAAACCTCCTTTGTTCCCTTCCAATATGAATTATTCACTGATTCTGTGACGTATTTTAACACCGTAACTTTTTAAAAAAGAGACACTATGAACCACAAACAATCAGTTTAAATTTGAGAATGCCCACACAGATGGATAGAGAAAAATGTGTGTTTACTCCTACATCTCTCAGCAGACCAGACCGGGAAGAGTATGACATCATTGCCACTGCAGGACTCAAGCAGGTTCATGTTTGGCCAGCAGGGTTTGCTAACAAGGGATCCATCATTCTTCTACACTCTTCCATGTCATAGAATCATAGAATGGCTTGGGTTGGAGAACACCTTCACACATTTAGTTGGACTTTCTTTAAAACTGCTGTTGTACTGAAAATGATCAGTACAAAAGATTGCATTTAAGCACTCCATAACTCACAAGAGCAGCTAATGTCTTTTAAATCTTTACCTATGAAATTGTTCAATTTATGCACCTGTATAAATACATTGTCACAGGCTATACATTAAATATAAGACCAATCAAGTGGAAAACCGATTTGTCAGTATGATGTGATTTACTGACAGGGTATTTTTTTTTCTCAGTGAAAGCTACAAATGGAGGATATATGCTACAGTATAGTCTGGTTTTGGTATCTGAACAATTACTGATCAGCTTAACTCTTACCAAGGGACATTGTTATGTAAACTCTGAAAATAAAAAGTTATTTTATTATACACAAAAATGCTATGTCATCAGATTTTAAAAGAACCACTTATGTCTCTTCAATGTTTATAATTGCTCAGCCCTTCAGTGGAAGTCAATAACATTTATTACCATGTATACTACTTATTAAACATTAATACATGTTTCTGTTCTTGAATCTATGTGGTATCTTACTAATTTCAATAAGGAAATATTAATAATTAATAGGCTTGTTAGAAAACAGAATCCCATTATTTCAGAGTGTCTATTCATTCTTATTCAGAATGAAAATTTGAAACGTCCCTGAAATTAAAATGTAAGAAGTTACTAAATGGAAGTCTATAAAATTGGTTCCTTTCCTGATATAATATATTACTCAACATACAAGTAAAATTTCATTAATACTCGTACCATAATATAACATCGGAAATTAAATTAGTCTAAAGGGTAAAATTAAATCAATTAGTTAATTTTCATGTTTAAATTATAAATTTGAAACAATTCATCTCAACTTGCAAAACTTTGCTGTACAAAATATTGTAACCTCTTGTATTCTTATGTCCTCTACATAAGCATACAAGCTGCTGTGAATGCTACAATGATTTAGAATGACTTCAGTGTATTTTCTGCAAACAGCTACCAAAAGGAATAAATCCATACCAGAAAGTTGCTTGCAGGTTTGGTACTGTTTCAGGGGAGCTGTTTCAGCCAAACATTTTCCTTTCAGATTATATGAAAAATCACAGGGATTGTTTGACCAAATATTTTTAAAACCCGATAGAAGTAAATGAACTGTTTAAATCAGATTTACAGCTCAGTCACATTTTGTTTCTTTAATATCTGTAACATATGCTTCTATATGATGAAGTCTGGATTTTCATTACAAAGTTTTGTTAGTGGAGCTGTTTGAGGAGAAAAAAGACAAATCTTATTGGACCACTATGATCTTCTTTTCATGAACCTATGTGAAGAGAGGAACGTTTCTGTCAGTTTGTCACTTCAAGGGATATTGTAACTATGCTAACATAATTTTTTCAATTTAAATAAATTTTGGCTGTAACAGCTCCTTTCTGAGGCCCATAGATCAGAGACTTTCTAAAAAGGCAATACCTTGGACTATTATGGATAAAATAAGCCAAAGCTAAAAGTTAATAGAATGGGTTGCAATTGACTAATAGGAATTCACCTAGAAAAATTCTTCTTTGTTGCTGTCTGTTCTTTAGTCCCAGTAGGTCTTCAACTAGCAGAGTCAACATTTTGGTCTAGCTCCACCACAGCTACTTTTGCACAAAAATATTTGCTCATAAATATCCTATACTAACCAGTAAATGAGAATTGTCACTTCTGTTCTGCTTCCATTCATCAGATAGAAAGCAAGAAAACATGAAATGAAATCAGATGCTCAGTTATTAACTAGTTAACTTGTAAACTAGTTTGTAGTTCCCTGAATTTTCCTTTGCCTTTTATGTAGATGGCAAAGATATTTTCCAGTTCCCTCTTCCTCTCATTTGGAATTTTCCTTGACCTCCATAACCTTCCAAAAATGATGGAGTGGTTTTGCAGTGACATCTAACCCTATTAGCAACCTTGGATGCATCCTGTAAGGGCCCAACAACATATGTCTACAGACATTATTGTAATCTGTATAAATGGTCCCTAACTTGGCCCTCTTTTATCAGAGGTTCACTGTATGCTTCATCATTGCTTCTTCGCATAGATATAGGCTGACCTTACCTGTGAAGACTGAAAAAAGGGAGATATTGAGTATTCCATTTTTTTCTCTGTCATTTATATCTAATTTGCCAGCCTCATTCTGCAGCAGTTGCTTGCTGTGCCTGTTCTTCCTGCTTAGGGGATTGCACCAGTCTTGTGCTTCAAGACTTGTACGGTCTGAGTATCCCCTAGCACTCAAAGCTTCTTCCTTACTTGTAAGCAATCAGTTCAGTAGAGCATTACTCCTAGGCGACATACCCAGCAGTTGCATTAGGCCTCACGACACGCTGCAAAAATCTCTCAAATTGCTTGTACACCATTGTTTTGCATTCTGAATTCCCCTGTGAGAATCATGACCTGCAGACCTGAGGATTTTCCAAATTGTCACTAATGACTACTTAGCTCTGAAGAGTTAGTTAGAATTTTCATCCTGACCAAAATAAGTATTATCAAGCAAGAATACCTGGGATTGTCTAGTAGGGCTGAGCTGTGCTTAGCATCAACACAATGTAAAATCTGTAAAATATAAAGTCAATCTCAAGAGTGAAGGAAGATAAACAAGGAACATCCTCTCTTTCTCCCTGCCTCAGAAGTGGGACAGATACAGAGAAGAGCTACCTACACCATCTTGTATGCTTTCACTGTGCAAGTACAGTGACTATTTGAAGACTGCACCTCCTTGAGCACTATCCTTTTTAAAATCTACCCTCAATAGTATCAAAACCTAATCCTCAGTAAACATTCTGAAGTTTGTATTTAATGCAGAAAGAAACATGCGAAAGCAACAATTGGAATAATCTGTCCTTTTTTAAGTAATACTGTGGTATTACCTGATGCTACATCACTTAAAGTGTAAGCAAATTTGGAACAAGTTGCCAGGGAGATTTACAGTTGGATTTTTAAGTGATGAGTCTCGCTTTAATTTCAGTTGAAGTAATAGCAACACACCCGCTGCAAACATCTATACTACCAATAGTGACATCTACAATTTCCTATTATTTAGAGTAAGAATACCAGTTTTAACTTCTAATGACTGGAATCACTCTTAATTTGGGAAAACCAGAGATTATTCTTGCCAAAAAAAAATCTGGGTATTTTCCCAGAAAGTTTAAATTAAGATTTAATGGTTTGAGTCCTTTGTTTAATTTTTCTCAAATAGAATATTATATTCCCGTTGCATTTCATCTTTTTTTTTTTTTCTTTACCCCCTTCTTTGTATAATTGAATCTCCACTTTGGCAATATTCCCATATCATTTTCTCCAATCAAATAA
Organism: Pandion haliaetus; assembly: GCA_013401275.1. Lineage (NCBI taxonomy): Eukaryota > Metazoa > Chordata > Aves > Accipitriformes > Pandionidae > Pandion > Pandion haliaetus. Next base: position 25,730 of record VYZV01040195.1, read on the forward strand.
TATCCCTTTCCAAGCCATCTAGTTTCTGCTTGCAAACCTCCTGAGTAATGCATAACAGGAGATTACACCACTTCTCAAAGCCAACTTAGAGGCTTACCAAAATATTGCTGGAAAAACTTAGCATTCTTATTTTTATATGTTTCCCAACAGAGGGCCAATTAGTTTTGGAAGCCTGCAGGATCTCATAATATGGATAGGAGATTTTTATGATTTATTTATAGATGCAGAAGGTTTCAATTAGACGGTAAGGGTGAAAGAGTCACAGTTGAGGATGTGGTGGTTTCTGTTCTAGTTGCAGGCCTAAAATTACATGTAAATCACCAGAGCAGAAAACTCACTATTTTCCTTTCGTGTCAGACCTCTAGTCTTCTATGATGGAAGATTTTGTACTAAAAGAGCATGCCAATGTCACTGCTTCTTTTCCACATACAAAACAAGCAAGCCATGTCCTGTTCATTTGACTGACACAACAAGTTCTAGAAAATATTTCAATGCTATAAAGCATTTGGATTTCCCATTTTTCTGCTATTTTTTTATGCCTCTAGACACTTCAAGCCAGAATTCTAAGTATTATACCGTCTAGCAGTGGTTCTCGCTCCGTCTCAGGGGTGTTAACATTTGTTGCAGAACAAACTGACCGTTACAGAATACAAAGCAGTGATTTGAATTCCTTCTCCTGCTGCCACCATAACCAGTTTCTGGAATATCCTGATACTTCTGGCACATGACTTTTTCCAGCTGCTTCTTCAGATCTGAGAATTATTGCAAAGACATTTTCAAAGGCTGCAATACTTCTAGAGAAACTGAGCCTGTAATGTAGGAGCCACAGCAAAACACAAAGCAGCATTAAGAAGGTAGGTGGCATGTGACCTCTGAGTAGAAAACACTATTATTAGTAATATTGTAAGGCAAACCGATATTATCAAGTTGCTCAATTTAGTAAGTTATTGTCCAGTCAGCTAAGATATACTACATGACTGTCACAGGTTAAAGCCTACCCAAAAGCACAGCTCATTTAAGCAAGTTCTTAACTACACTGGCCAGCTCTAACTGCTTACACAACCAAAATGTTAACTATAATGATTCACTTAATTTGAAGTAGTCCCTGAGATTAAATCTGTAGTCAAATAACAGCTTTTGCAGTTTGACTATTGAAAACGTAATCAGAAATGCAAGATGCACAGAAAACATGGAAATGGTATAAGTATAGCTGTTATCAGATCAAACATGAAACAAATGCTGTAAAGTAGATCTTCCTAAATTGAACGGAATCATTGGAAGCAATTATCAAGGTACCTGTACAGGTATAAAATAGGCTGCAGAATGAGATCACTGGGATTGGAACAAGAGACCTAGATAGCTGGTAGTAGCTGAACGTGTAATTCGCTTAAATTTCATTATAGCTAATTGCTGTAAGAAAATACCAGGAAAATTGTTTTGTTATCCACTCTCTGAAAATTACAGTCTAGATGAAACAAACGCTTTGAAGACAATGGCTTTTATGAAGAAAGTTATTACAATTTTAAGGAACAAGATTGCTTACACAGCAGGACACAAACTACAGCAATTCAAAAAAAATGGCTTTTGGCTTATGTAGTGATTCTGCCAAGCTGATGATTTGTGAGGAAACATGGCATACCTCCTGCAGTTTGTCTGTTATACTGGTATGATTTACTTGCAAAATCTATGTACTATGGCATCTACTATATTCCTGAATGGATAACAGATTGACATAGAATTTGAGGAAGAAAAATCAAATGCGCTGCCCGTACTTCTGTTTCCTGTGTAAAAGAAAGTTTAGCAAAATATGTTAACAGCAAAATGACCAAAAGGCAATAAGACACACAGATTTGAGCATCTTAGATCTAATCTGCCAGTTCCAGTAAACCTGTATCTCTGATCTTTTCATTACTATCACCTGGAAATACAGTAATACCAGGGTTTTAAGCCACTATGGTGAACCTTCAATTTTAATGTACTTGTGGAGCTTTAAGTGCTTTTTTTCCCCATGACTAGTATAAGATGTAACAACAGCAACAACAAAGAGGAAGAAAGCAAACATTAAAAAAAATCTCTTTATCTTACCCCTCTGTGTGTTCCAACAGGAACTTTGGTCTTTCATTCTCTCCTTAGCTTCTGAAGAGAAGTCTTTTTGAGCAAGTCTTTTTGATCTCCTTAAGTACAGAGAGAAATCATGGAGAGGCATTTAAAAATATTGCTCTGGAAACTCCTCTTTCTTTTCCTTTAAACTTGCAAATGCTTTTAGGTTGAAAGATTTATTGTTCCACATTCCTGAGCCAGCTAGAAGGGTTTTGAAGGAAGTCCTGGATTGCTGCTACATCTGAATGATCTGCAGCTTGATGAGGCCCACTCAACTCTTGCAAGGGGGCACCTGGGGAAGGAGACATAGGGGGAAAAAAAAAATCACTTTGATGAGTAAACATCAAAAAATATGTGTGTAGGTTGTAGAACCTGTGATTGGAGGGTTTCATTTTGGAGTTCATTTGGGAGGGGCTCTTTAAAATTAGGCTAGATAAAGATTTACTACAAGTGACATAGTTATTACTGATCAAGTTCCAAGTAGGCAAGGTGAGATAAGGTCACTTATTTCAGTCTTATCAGGAATCTTCACACATTCCTTTCTGTGAATAAATGAATACGTTTACTCTCCCTCCCTCCCCACACCAGACCCTGTCCCAACCTCTTCTTCTCACTCTGAATACCTAAGAGTATTTCAAACTGATCATGGTCCTCCTCTCCTACTGATTTCAGCCACTGTCCTCCCTAGTTGTTCTTACTATGCTTGCAGTGAAGTCTTCTGATCTAATGTGTCTGATGCAATTTCAGTAGTATCCTTCTCAAACTGCTATCCACTAACATATTCTATCTGTCCTCCTACATCAGCTGATGCTGCTTTTGTAGTTTACTTGTGAGCTCTTCAGGTCAGAAATAGCTGATCCTGAGGGTACCAGTTCTTATGACAAACAAGTACTAGTCTGCTAGTCTGACTGTCATCAGGCACCTAAATCTCTCCATAACTTCCTCATCCTTTTGTGATGATCACAGCCAGCAGATGCAGATTTGCTGGTGTATAAAAAGACTAACATTTAAATCTAATCAGCCCTGACCAGGTCACAAAACACCCATTTAATATTCCTTAAGAATATGACTTTAATGCCCAAATGAGTTGTGCATCAGAATCCTCAACTCCCAGAATAAGTATCCTTCTGCAATTGAAAATTCCAGCTCATCTTGTTTTGACACTGTAGTCACTTAGTGCTAATTAAAACTCTACTCTTTTCTTCCAGCAGCTATGAAAAATCGATTCTTGGTGTCTCTGAGCATTTTTTACAAAGTCCTGCTCAAGAATTTGATGACTAGGGCAGCTTGGAAGTATTTTTCTTAATTGCAGTTTTTCCTCCAACTCAGTCTCTCTGGTGATTTGGATGCCTGTTTTCAGTCTCTGCCCTTTGTATTCAGCACTTGTTCTTCTCTCACTTCTCATTAACAGTGTTTTTGGCCCAGCCACTAATCTGTACCTCATCTTCATTCATACTTCCTCTTCTAAAAATAATTTAAATATCATGATTAGTGACTTCCTTCCAAGACACATCTGAAAGGATTTTTTTTATGCCTTTCTTTTCAAGTGTGGAAGCTTCCCAGTGGTTCACTGTTGAAATATTCACATTTCCTCTAGGCAATCCCTTCCACGTCAGCCTGTTGAGTGCTTTTAGGTTGGCAGAAAGAAGCAAACTTGCAAGACAAGCAGACAGCTTATGAGCTAAAACTCTTGAGCTTTGAGGGGCTTGTTTGCCTGAAGGGTGAACACAGTTCACTGCAGATCTACCAAAGTTCCATTTTGTTAATAAATGTACAGCGTGTAGCTGGCTAAATGAAAAATGAAATTCAGTAGTAACTCCTGACGGACCTCAGGGATGTGTTATACTGACAGAATGCCAATTTGTATCTTTAATAGGATATTATACTGGTGAAACATCAAGATCTTTATATGGGTGCATGTCACAACATGTTGAAGCATCCTTGTGGTTAGAACAGTAATATAGTCATAATAAAAATCACAATTTTACCCTTTATCTTTCAGGGTTTTATAGCTTTTATGAACATGACTGTACATTCAATGTTACTCAAATACAGCATAGTAAAATCAGGCTTTTAGTCAAAGAAAATTCAAGAAACTCTCAAACATAAGAACTCCTAAAAGCCACTCCACTGACTCCATCAGCAATGTTTAGAGTTGTGCTATCTCATGGAAGAAATAGGACCGCCGCTTTAATGTGTGTCACTTCTTGTGGAGGCATGTGGCTTTGCTAGGCTTTTTTGTTATTTTCATTTATTTTCTTCAGCTGTTTTGTGTATTCAGCAGGTTTTGAGGGAGATTTTGGTCACCTTTGCAGTAGTCGTGCTGCACAAGTTGTCAATGCTAATCATTTCTCATACCCTGGGTACTGACATATGTTGGATATGAGCTGAGTTGTACTAACTTCAGGCTGCAGCAATGATGGAGTATTGACTTAAAATTAGTTTACCAGTGTGGTGGGTTGACCCCAGCCAGCAGCCAAGCACCCAGAGAGCTGCTCTCTCATTCCCCCACCCTCCCCAGCAGTTTGGGGGAGGGAATAGGAAGAACAAAAGCAATAAAAGTCATGGGTCAAAATAAAGACAGTTCGATCAATGAAGAAAAGAGGGAGGAAGAAAAAATGATGCAAAGGAAATCGCTCACCACCTCCCACAGACAGAACAATGCCCATGCAAACAGCCACCTTGGAAAACAAATCCCCACCCTTCTTGCTCTGCCCCAGTTTTTATTGCTGAGCGTGACCTTACATGGTATAGAATATCCCTTTGGCCAACTCAGGTCAACCGTCCCGGCTATGTCCCCTCCCAATATCTTGCCCACCCCCAGCATAGTTACTTAGGCAGAGCAGAGAGAGGAAAAAAGAATGCCTTAACACTGTGCAAACCACTGCTCAGCAGTAGCCCAGACATTAGTTTGTTATCAACACTGGTTTAACCACAAATCAAAAACACAGCAGCACACCAGCTGCTATGAAGATGTTTAACTCTACCCCAGCCAGACCCAGTACACTCTGCTAACCCAGCACCATTGCTTACAAAGATTGCAGGCACTGTACTGATATTATTTCCAAGGATCATCTCTGTAGTAGCGTAGGTTGCAAAGTAGTACACTTACAAATTATGATTTATGCTGACACTTGAACTTAATTTTTTGTTTGGATTGACATCGTTTAAAAGGAACTAGACACAAAAATAACAAGTTACTAGGGTGGAAAACTTTGAACTACTTTAGCACACTGAGATTGTTGTATTTTTTTCTACTCCGATTTGGACCACAGCTTTAAGATCACTTTTTGTCTCTTCAATATGAAAACACAGTGTCATTCTTTCAGAACCCACCAAGAAAAGTTCATCTGGGACATTTTCCAGGTTATTACATCAGCACTCCAGCATCCTGCAGCTGCAAACACAGCTTGAGCTGCAGTTTCCCCAGCTTTGCATTTACAGTTAAGAGTCACATGCAGAGTTACCGCTAGATTTAAAAACTCAAAAAATTCTCTTTACTTATTTTTTTTTAATAAGGAAAATTTCTTAGTTGTATTCTCTTAACACTGAAATTTAACTCCTGGTGACCATAAGTGAATGACTCAATAATTTTGTGGTAATAGTACTTACATTCTTGCTTCAATACATAACCTTGGAGGAGAGAGGAAGAAGATCCCACCCCTCAAGGTTTCTTTTGAATCCAGTCTAGATTAATAATATGCAGAAACCACTCCTATACCAAGAGCTATTGAATAGTAACTGCCATTAAGTAGGTCTTTTCCTAGCAGGTACCTGTCCTTGCAATTAACTGGTACCCATACTGGAAGTCTCAGGTGAGTATATATGGAATAGGGACGGGCTACATGATTGCCCTAAGGGCCTGTACGTCCTAAGATTATGATGTTGTCTCTTGAATGCATTGCAGTTCAAATTCAAACTGCAGCCTGTTCTCTGGTTAACAGCTAGCCTGGAAAATTTAAGTTGTGGACTTTTTGACTAAGCAAAATGAATTAGATTTTCACTAAACCAAATCAACACTAATTTTTACTTCTTAGTTTCATGAGGGCTAAAACCAACTCCTTCTATCTTCCTCTAATGTGGACATTGTTTTAAAAATAATGGAACTAGTACTAAGTACTAATATTTCAGAGAAGTATGTTTGGTTTTATTTTACCCAGTAAGATGGTTTTGACGTGTTATCTGATGCAGATAAATTTTTACATTTACAGAAGTACGGTAATTTATGTAGTAAAGTAGAGATTAAGCCTAAGAAAATTTAAGGTGTACTTAATGTAGCTGTGAAAACTGAAGCATGATTTTGGCTGAACCTGATTATATAATTTAGGTGTCCCCTTGCATAGAAAGGGAATAACTGGTACATGAAACCTACCCATTAGCAGAAGGCAGACAGGCAGGCAGGATGTGGTCACAAGTGAATGTTCTCACGGTTTCAAAACAAAGCAGAAATATTCTCTTTTGTAATGACTGTCAGGGAGTGCCTAGAGAGTAGAGGTCATTGGCACCTCTGTTAGCATCTTGTTGCTAATAGCTCTCCTAAAAAAAAGCATTTCTTTGAGATGCAACAAAATCGATTCACAGAATCAGAATTGTTGAGGTTGGAGGGAACCTCTGGAGGTCATCTTGTCCAACCCCCCTGCTCAAGCAGGGTCAAATTCCCAGCCATTGTTTTGAGCAAGAGAAATAGTATTGCAAGAAAAGGACCACCAACACCTCTGCTTTCCTCTGCTACTTCTGAATTTCTCATAAATAGGTGTAAAAAGCTAGACAGATCTAGAATAGAGAGGTTTTAAATATGAAAATACTATAAACTTTCTCTTTCCCTTTATTCTGCTGAAACAACTCCAACTGCTCTGGTACTATTATTCAGATCCTGGTCAAATTGGGGAGTGGGGGGTGGGTGGGGGGGGTAGCGGGGAAGTAGTTGCGGTTCTTTATGATTAGGAGTTAGGGGAAGAGGGGAAAAAAAAAAAAAAAAAA
>VYZV01040214.1:5975-19338 GCA_013401275.1 Pandion haliaetus
TTGACATGTTGGGTTTTTATGATTGTGGTGTTCATGTCTTAAACATGGCAACTGAACATTTCTCTCTGCTAATATTCCTGTTCAATCAGCTGAGCTCTTTTTTTCTTAAAAGGAAAAAGGAAACCTAGGCCTGACTGTCACTTTATTTTAAACTATGTTTTGCTATGAATCTAGTTGACAGTGTCCCTTCTGATTGAAATGTTTCCTTGTTGACCATTTAAGTAAATCATGAAGTTACTTTAAAAATGAAACAAACAAAAAAAACCCTTCCATTAAATCTTGAATTTGGAGAAAAGAGGACAGTTTTTACCGTTGCAATTTGCATCTGTGCTTACATTGCTCTAAAAGATTGGTGCAGTCTTTAGAGTTGTCTGTAAAGGTAAAATTCACTATGAAGTAGTAGTAAATCTGCACAAGCAGTTTTTCATGGATTTGTAAAGATTCACTGACTGGAAAGGAGTTGCATATATGAAAGACTTCTCTGTGGAAATCCAGATGCAAGACAGGGTTATGAATGTAAAATGAGATTTATATTGAGTATATTATTTTTAAAAATCATATATGATAAAATACAACTATGAGATGAACTTGTATGTACACTTGTGTGCTAAGATAACAATACAACCAATTTGCAAAACTGAAGGGCTAAGTAAACAAACCAAGGAAGCAAGTTTTGTGACTTGGACATGATGGGAAAGTGTGTGTACTGATCTGTTCAGAATGGTTATTTCTTAAGCTGTAAATTTGTTTTTTGCTTGTGTTAAGCACCAGATCTATTTAGACTTAATCCTGTGCCCACCTCCCAAAAAACCTCTATGCTGTATGTCTTGCATAGAAATAAACAAGCTGGCACAAAACAGGACATCAGTGGCCTGATAATCAAACAGGTTTGACCCTTGTGTCCTTACGAACTTTTATAAAAGTGTGATGCACATGTACTTAGGAGTCACTGTTATGGATTTTAATAGCATCTATGTAGCTTCCCCTCAATGGCCTCTTGTGACGGAGTGAGCTGCACTATCGTTCGTTTGGAAAGTGTGATTCTTGCTGTGTTTACCACACTTGTGAACTTTATTTAAACTCCTTTGTCGCCTGTGTTGGTTTTTTTCTTATTTTTAATAAGGGTGACTGAGGTTGCAGAGAAATTAATGTGTGCTGAGTCTGCATAGCAACTTAAGTAGGGTTGCCACAATATACTCTCCCCTCCCTCTTCCCGAGAAGACTTTACATAAAGTCAGGGTTCAACTATTTTGTTGCCTCATTGGCTATTGTCAAACTCCTTATAGTGATGCTGTCAAACTGCTCAGTTACTAATAATAAAAGTATTGCAGGAAATAATTTTACTAAGAGTCGAGTAGTTAAGTGAGAAGCAGGGTAATAAAAATGGCTTACAGGTGATTTGAAAAACAAATACTGCAATTTTCCAGATGGAATAATCAAGCTTCCTCCTTTAGAGTTGGTTTAAAGTGGACATCAGTAATCCTGATCCTTCCAAAGATTTTAATAGCATTAAACATAATATCCTCAAGCAACATTAAACGCTCCAATTTAACTCAGCTATAATGCTGTGCTTTGGAGCGATGCATCTCTTCGGGCCAGTGAACTGGTAATTGGTCCATTGAGTCTAGTTATTGTGGCAACCCTATGCACATAACAACAACTAAATTGAGTTTGTTTTAGTTCGGAGTATGGATATGATGCTTAGGTGCTGACTCGCGTACCAACTCTGACTCCCTCTCCCATCTTTCAACAGGATACCTGCTCACTATGTCTATCCACAGGCTTTTGTGCAGCCCGGAGTGGTAATTCCCCACGTTCAGCCCGCAGCAGCCGCTGCTTCCACTACGCCCTACATCGATTACACCGGAGCTGCGTATGCCCAGTACTCGGCCGCCGCGGCCGCTTATGAGCAGTACCCGTACGCTGCCTCGCCGGCTGCCGCTGCTGGGTACGTGGCGGCGGGGGGCTACGGCTATGCGGTGCAGCAGCCCATCACCGCAGCAGCGCCTGGGACGGCCGCTGCGGCTGCCGCTGCTTTTGGCCAGTACCAGCCCCAACAGCTGCAGACAGACCGTATGCAATAGCAGATGGACTCCTGAAGGAAGCTCTTTCTTTCTCTTCCTCTTTTCAGCCTTCCAGTATAAGTAGTTAATCAGAGACAATTGATGTTAACTAAGGAGCTTTAAGGAAAGTGATGCTATTGTGAAACTAAAGATTTTTATTCCGCTGTCTTCATACAGTATGCATCCAAATCATGTTGTTAGAGGGGAGGGGTAGTGCGGCATGTCTACTTTCAGGTATCAAGCCAGAAGAAAATGGGAAAAAAAATATACTGTACTGTCATGAAAGAGTGGCAGGAGTAGCAATGGCACTTCATATTTTCAAACAAACAAGAACCAAAAAAAGCAAAGGTGTACTTTTTACAGTATCAGGGAAGCAAAATTGCCTTTTATAAGTAAGAAAATGGTATTTGAAAAGTTTAAGCCAGGGAAAAAACTGAGTCAGCAATATATAATCTTTATCCCTTTTAAGAGGAAACAAGCTTAAAGCACTGATTGTCCTTTCTAGCTTTCAGAAGTTGTCTTTGTGAGATAGTACCTTCCCACTGTCTCACTAACGGGCATCGAACAACCCAAGGAAGATGGCCGGCTAGTAAGATGGCGGACAGGCACCAAAGTTATTTTCTTCTCTGTCCTCTGGATGAGTAGAACTATGGAGCAAGTGATGTGGAAGTAAGGGGTGCAACAGCTGTAGAGACAATCAATAACACAGACAGTTCTGGACAGAATACATCACTTGTGCTCATGTGATGAGCTTGTCACATCCTAATCCCTCGCCCCATCCTGTTTCACTTTTGGGAAACTTTAACTGCTGGTGTCAGCTATTCTGATTCTAAAATAGGATCAGCCCTTTACTACAACAGCCTTCTCTTTCTATTTATTGCATCTATTCGTAACTTGTGAATAAAGGCAGGAAGAAGCTTAATGAATTAAAACCTTTAAGAACTCTTTTAAGGGAATTTTCTTTTCTGAAACCATTTGTACAATTTTAATATCTATTTCAGGATTATATTTAAAATATTTATTAGCAAACATACAGTACACAAGGTGACTTTTGTTACCAAGACTGCATTTCTTGAAGGGTTAATGGTATGTGATTTATACTGTGCCTTAATTGTTATGCTATTTAAAAAGAAATATTTATTTTGAAAGTTTTACTATGCTGCGCTCTAAAGAAAGCAACTTTAGATGTGACACTGTAAAATTATGTATTCATCTCATGGCATAAATTATTTAGTAGGCTTAGATGTAGCATATTAAATATTAACCTAATTAACTAAGGATGTTGACTTGGATTTATTTAAATTCAGTATGTGCACTGTATGAGGGTACTCTTAAATTAACACTTTAGGTTTTTAAATAAATATTGCTAGTTCATTCTTTTTCCCTCTACTAGTTTTTCATGTAGACCTCTCAAATACATTAGTGCTGTTTTCTCACTCGTGTATGTAGACTGACTATTTTTCCCTTTGCTAGAAAATGCTGCTTTACATTGTCCTGTGAAACTACAATACTTGCAATTTTTATTCTTGACCGAAATGGAATTTAATATTTTACACTGTATTGGATTTTTTTATACTTGAACAATTTCATACAAGGGAAGACAGGATAGCATTTTTATGGACTTTATCCAATGTCACTGGATTTATTTTAAGTATTCTGAATACTAGCCAGTGTTATAATGTAGACATTACTCTCCTGTGCATATTATTTATTCAGTATGTATATTGCTTTACAACATTTCAGATCTCTTAATCTATTCACTTGTATTAAAACAATAAAAAAATGTTGTCACATCCCGTCTAGTGATGTTCTTGCTCAAATTGTCTTAGATCTTATTTAGTTAAAACTAGGGGGGCAACCTTTTATGTAATTTTCCTGGTATGTGGGTTGAATAGTAGCACATGCACTGACTTCAAATACATAGGCTGATATGAACTGTATTACATGGAGGAAATTCTACAGAAAACATCCATCCTGAGAGTTATAAAATAATTCAGAGTGGAAGGGACTTTGGGAGGTCCCAGGTTGCTTATGGCTTTGTCCAATCAGGTCTTAAAATCCTCCATGTGGAGACTGCACAACCCCTCTGGGTAATCTGTTCCACTACCTAATTGACTCGTAAGGTAGACAACATTCTATGCTTTCCCCTCATCGACAGATGAAGTTATCTCATCACAGGAGGCAAATAGGTTGGTCTGGCATGATTTACACTTGTAAATCCACGCTGGCTATTCCCAGTCACCACCTTCTCCTTCGTATGCCCAGAAATTACTTCCAAGATTGCTCACTCTGTGATTGTTCCATAGCTCCCTATATTGTCCTTCTTGCCCTTTCTGAAGATGGGTGCATCATCTGCCCTTCTCCAGTCACGGAAGACCTCCCCAGTCTCCATGACCTTTCAAAGATGACGGTGAGCAGCCTGACAATTATGAGAGCCAGCTCTCTTAGTACCCATGGGTGCAGCCCATCTGGTCGCATGGACTTATGGGGCTTGAGATTCCTCAAGAGGTCCCTGAATCAATCCCATTCCACACCTGGCAGTTTCTTTTTTCTTTGAACCATTCCTGTAAGTACAAAGTGTTATTAAAAACCTAAAGGCCAGGGCACCTTTTTGCATGTAGTACTTGAACTGGGAAGCCTTTAAGTAGCTGCTCAGAGCCAGCTGATGATGGATTTGTAATTTTTGGAATACTCAATATTTCAATATCAGTCCACGACATAATGACCAAAAGCAGTCGCTACCTGATGCCTGAAACAAGCCTGTGTGAAATGCATGATGGTCTTGGACAGTTCTTTGAGGAATTGGGGGGGATGTTCATATAATCTTCATATTGAAATTCATTACTACCGCTGTCACTCTTACAGTAACTTCAGCAGAAGCACAGGCTTGACTGCAGAATTTGAACTGTTCTTTCATCCATGAAAGTGGTCTTTTTCATCTGCAAAAAAGGGCAGAAGTGAAATTGAAGTGATAGAAAAGACTTTTCCTGGTCTTGGGGTCAGACTTCATTTCACCATGGAGGATTATGAGGTTCAGTTGTCCAGAACTGGTACACTCACTAACATCCTGGGCTGATGCTATCATGTTCTGTTCTTAATGAGTGCTTATAGCCTGGCTGCTGGCAAGTGTTGCCGAACTGCCTTTTGCAATCTGACCTTAAGATCTGTGACCTTGCAGAGCGCAATGTAGTGTTCTTTCTGCTAAGAAGCCTGTAAACACCCAGCAGGGGGGTGAGTAGGAAACACTTAATAAACGCCATTTGCTACTCTGTTCTCCCATTTCCGCGCCCTGGTCTTCCCCAGAGAGGGTCTGCCTACAAGACATGGTATCAAGTAGGAATTAAAACCAAAAGTCCCTCTGAGTGGAAGACAGTGGACACTGATGGCTCAGGAAATTGTGTTGCACAGTAACCTATTATCTGATACAGGATGAAGAAAGCATTGTTGCTCTATTTATATATGCCCCAACAATGTCCTCGGGCCTTCCCCTGCCTCCATCTGGAGGTGACAGACACCACAGGGTGGGGCATGAAGGGGAATGCTAGCTGCCCTGGAGGGGGACTGTATTGTGGTAAGCCACAACAGTAACAGAGTAAGTTTATGATTCAGTTTATAAAGGTCAATTGCATGCTGGCTCTGTAACTTGACAGATTAAATAACCTCAGCAAACACGTAAATGTGCAAGTTCCACTAGCAAACCTAGCTTTGGGCATACAACATGAACACTGACTTGTTTTTGCTAAATGAGTAGCTGAACAGACCTTTGTACATAAAATATACCTCAGTAACACCTCACATACTCAAAACAGCAATAGTTGATTACCAGGGCCAAAATAAAATAACTGAGAAATAGCAGCACTTACTTGTGAAACACATGAATACTCAGCAAAAATGTTAGCATTTTACTTGAGAGATGGTATGTATGTAAGCAGCAAGAAATTGCACACAATACAATTTCCAGTTGTGTTTCCAAAACCTTCAAAAGAGATTTTACACTGAAAAGTGACCAGTGCTGAGTTCCTTGCAGAGGGAGGGGAGGAGGGAGAAGTTGAAACTAGGAACCATTGCTAAGGAATGTGTAGATTAAAAAAGGTGTAATACCTTGAAAGGTTACATTGATGACCTGGCTGATAGAATTGTAGTTTTTCCCTAATATTTGTATTTTCCTATTAACTAGTGAACATAACTTGGCATTACTAGAGTTCATTGTATCTCATTTTTATCGGAACTTTCAAACACTTGAAAGGACTGTATTAGGATTAAAATAATGATGAAACCATGCAAAAGCACCTCTTAGTCTTATTCATCAGATGCTGAGCCATTTAAAACCGAGCAATTCCCTAGTTATGCTCAAAACTTTGTGAGAAAAAGCATTCTATTCTAAACTTATGTTTCAGTTCTAAAGAGCCTGCACAGATAATTTCAATTGTCTTCAGTCTAATTTCAAATTACTTTCCAGGTTTTTGGTATAAATAAACATGTAAGCAGAGTATTCAGGTTGCAAAGTATGTAACTTTTGTGTTTTCCTGTGTGCTTGAACTTCAAACTATTAGGTTATACTTCCTCAAACTAGCAATGAAACAGGCTCTGGGCAAAGTCTAACTGTAAAAATCTCAGACCCTTAGGAAATTTTTTATGAAAAGTTTATGAGCAAGTAAAAACTGAGGATTATGATGGAATTTGGCCTTGTAACTATCACCAAAATACGCAATGCTGCAAATGGGATAAAGTAAAAAGAATGGGAAGAATAGGATAATGCAAGAAAAGGAAAACCACTGAACCTTACACTACATTTAATATTACCACATATTACAGCCTATTGGTTAGCAAGACTGTCTTACAAAGATACATGCTAGAAGTTTACATCCAGCTGTTCTTTGTATATCCCTGAAAACAATGGGGAAATGTTCTTTTAAGCTAGTTTACTACATTCATGCCACCATATTACTGGACATAAGGATCCCAAGGAACAGATTCATTATATTGTTATATACTACATTTAGCAAAACCAAGAAAACACGTGACAGTAGCAGTAACTAAAGATTTTTAAGGACTTTGAAAATACCATGGTTATGTGTGAATTTACAAAATGCTTACTATGACTGATGATTGGGCTTTGGGGGCTTGTTTGCAGATACTTTTTTTCCTTTAAAGCCCAGCCTAAAATTAAGAGAAAAAACCTGCTTGACATAGTGTCAAAGAATAAGGAGAAAACTACAACTATGACTGCGTTCAAACATGCAGCTGTGCACATAGAACAATTATCAGTTTTTCTCAACAAAGCAAATTAGCTCTGGAACATTTCCCAATTTCATATGCCTACTTTGCTGAGATAAGCCACGAATTTGGGCTAGCTTACACTAACATTATTTTTGACCTAAACAGTCTGGGAATAGGGAGGAACACACCAAAATCTGTTTCATCACAAAGCATCTGAAAGTAAGTCAAAAGATGCTATCCAAATTAACTGGTGAGAGGTCTCTGAGATAGGTATACTCTTTAGCTCTGTACCCTCGTGTTAATCTTCGGACCAGACTTCATCGTGCTGCTGCTGCTCCTTCTCCCCTCTCTAGATATGGCTATTGTGGGTGATGTGCTCCCCACTTCTATACAGAGCAAGGGCTCTTACAGGTGCCCTACTTAAGACTTAAACTGGGTAAAATGTTTTAGATACATTAAGAAAACTCCACAGTCTTTCTCCTCAAACTTCATGAAATCTGGAAAAAGCTTTACAAAAGAGCTCTTCCTATCCACAGCTCACCACCTTCTGAATTTGCCAATTCCATTTGAACCAGAGCAAAAGATGTCAAAATACCAAAACTGACAGAGGTAGATCATAAGCAAAGCTTAGTGAATCCATCATCTGTTATTCAGCTGTTAAAAGAGTTTCGTCACTGCACTTGCAAAGGACATGAACCAATCTTTACCACACACTTGAAGAACAGAACATGTTTTCATCCAGCACTGCAGATAAGGGATTTTGCCACCCTGTGAAAAACTTTTACTGTTTTGTTGGGTTTTTTTTTTTCTGGAATTGTAGTGATGACAAAAACAAGCTAAAGTTTAAAACACTGCAGTAAACAAAACTCCCTCCCAGAAAAAAATCCAGGTAATTTAGACCATTAAAAAAAAAAACTATATAAAAAAACCCATAAATTGTTTAAAAACAAAATATCCCTGCACTTAGAAAGTACCAGAGTAGAATGTTATGATTTTTTCCTGACAAGAACAACTACAACTGAATGGTTTTAAACACAAACACATCAATGTATTTTCCAACTGCTTCAAAAGAGAGGACTGATTACTTGCTCAAGGCTGTGAATACCATACTGTTGCCAAAAATTGGGATTCCCTGGCTATTTGTTCAAACTGCTGGAATTCATCTCCTAATTTGTTCACTAGTAATATTTCTGCATGAAGATAGAAATAATGAAAGTCTAGAGGCAAATCTTGTTTTCACTGAGGATAGCTGGACAACTTGGGAATGTTTTATGCAGACAAGTAAACATGAGCAAGAGGAACAACCCAAATTGAAGCACAAGCTTTTTTTCAAGGTATGTCCAAAGCTTTTTTAAGTGATGGTCAGCCTCAATTATAATTTAGTTTCTTCACCACACTAGTGACAGAGGCCCTCAAAAGTGAGCTGCTCTCTTTATCCAATATGCTGTCTTCCTAGCCTTGGAAGATGGTAAGTAGCACATTAGTGCAATAAGGAATGTCCACAATTTCTTTTTCAATATATAGTTATGGAGTAGTGCACATTCCTTGGCATTAATATATGTTATGAATACTATTTAAGGAAAATCTGGTCTTCATAAACCAAGTCTTAAGTATCACAGTATGCAAGTTTATGCATTATTCTTTCCCAATTTTCATCAATATTGGCCTTTTTCATTAGAGGACTGCTTTATCAAGTAAACTCTCTTCTCATTTTCTGTAAAGTGCATCCTTTCACTAACCTGCGTGCCATCATAATTTATACTGTTTTTCATGTAAAAGAGAGTACAAAGATCTCCAGGCTTCATTCTTCCGTAAATGTCACCAGTTCCACATACACTACTGTATCTTGAAACTGGTTTTCCTCTGACCTTATCAAGAACAGCAATTTTCCTGTCTACTCTAACAACACCTGGGATCTTGCCAGAAGAAATCAGAATCTAACAGAAAGCTTCAAGAGCAGTGGCTGAGTGTGAAAACAGAAGTGTGCCCATCAGCCTTCAGAGGGCTTGTGTCAGAAGGGAGCTCCCCTGACGTGGCTGCAGTAGCTCAGCTGAGTGAGTGTCTGAGAAGGGCACACCACAGCTGTAAGGCTTTCTTGTATGAATAGATTGGTTTAGCTTAATAAAGGCTAAGCAAAGGGCAAACAAAGCAGCACTGTAGTGACTTTGAGGAAGAAAGTCTTGGTGCCCACTGAAACTTCGAAGAATGGACCTGGCTTCAAAGATCTTGTATCTTGTCTTCAATAAAATGCAAACCTTATGCAGCACCTTGGTCTGATCCCAACAACAGCAGTGGTGCTTGCCAGCAGTTCTCTAAGAATACAGGTTGGCAGAGATACAAACAGAGTGTGCGGAGGAGCCTCAAGGAATCTGGCTTTCCTAAACTCAGGGAATGGCAGTATTAGGGAGAAGCAGGCACTGTCTCTATTCTGCCTTCTATTGCATTTAAGATACAGTTTATTTGAAATGCAGCTGCACTGTATTAATATTTTGTTTCAGCAGGACAGCGTGGTTGCTAACTGCCACAGCCGTTGCTGCAGAGAGAACAGAATAGCAAGCTTTGGGCTTAATCAAGATGAGCTGAATAGCCAGGGACTGGAGCCAGGGCTCAGACTGAAAACAGAAGATCTGCATGAATATACCCCAAGAGAACTACTGGAGGGCAGAAAGGTTTGCTCTAAAGGGGTCAGAAGTACAGTCTGCTTGGTGGTGGTGAAAGTGCTGTTACTTGCAAACATCAAAAGATTTTCATGGATTCTTGACATTGACTGTGGTATTTAATATGCTTACGAGGATGGTACAATTGTTTGGAGTTTAAAAACTAAGAGCAGATCTTCCAGTTCTTAACTGGCTGAGAACGAGGGTAGTTATTGCCCTTTGGTGACTCCTGAGGACAAAGTCATAAATATGCCAACATGAAAACAAATTGTTTCTCAGCAGGATGTTATTAAGTCTAGGCAGTGTTACCTGCAAAGTCTCAGGTTCTGTCAGTCATACAGGTAAAAGATTTAATGATACTAACTGACTTTTAATCCCTAAACCAGCAATGATCTCAAGAAAATAACTATTTTACTGCACTGTTCACAGATGCTGGTATTTAGAGGATTACCTGTGTTTGCAAGACCATTTGGCTACCCCAGAGAACAACTCACAAATGCCTTGTTGTTGAGCAGAGCAAGCTGCATGTAAATCCTCCAAACAGCACTTTGCTCTACCGGGCATTGACTTACTCCGAAATTTGTAGTATGGGAACACACTCAAACACCTGTGTGTGTTTAGTGGAAGGTTCAGTGCTGTTCAATGTGATGTGCTAGAGAGAAGAAAAGGGTAGGTATATGTTCACATCCGTGATAAACTTTGGGTCCTCTTCTGATAATGACTAGGTGTAGAGGAGAGAAGGGGAAAAAGAAATATTAAATTGATGGTTAGCTTATTCCACCAAGTCTGAAAAAATTAACAGTGGTGAAATCGCTCATGCTGTTCTCATTCTCGAGAAGTGGTAGAAAGCACTTGGGATTTTTTGAGAAACAATACAGAGTAAGATCACCCAAAGAGCAGCATGTGCGGAAACCATGCCAACAACGAAACTGAAGTACTGCACCCCATTTAAACAGAGCCACCTAGGTGCATCTCTAGTTTGTGGACTTCATAGCAGCTCGCCTGGATTTACAGGCTCATGTTTCTGCTGTAGGTGGTCCTGCAAATTCAGTCTCTCCAACACTGCCTCATTTTAATTAAAAATACAACTGACCAAACCATTCTTCCTTCTGCAACTGAAATCCTCCTTCTTTCTCAAGGGCTATGGCTACATGAACCTGGACAGCCTTCTTGGGAGGAAATTCTCCTAAGTCACAAGGTGGTGCAAAGCTGCTGGCAGAGATCTTCTTAACCTACAGGCTGGAAAGCAGGACATCTAGAAGGCAGAGCTACTTCAACTATCAAAGGCAATGCACTGAAAAAAGAGTTGGACAGTGCCTCCCCCATTATTTCTCAAATCCACTATCTCTCTTCTTTTCAGATAAGTGCACCTGCACTCATTTCGCTTAAATTCATTTTTTTTGAAAAGCAGAGGCCGTCTATATTTACACCAGAATGTAGAATAATAAATTGCCTAGTCTGCAGCTAATCATGGAGAAAATGAGGAACGGAAGCTGAAATTTCTTATTCCAAGAGAGCAATCTACTTAAGCATAGAAAGTGCAACACTAGATCTTATATGTAAAATTTCTTTTAAGTTTATGCTTTTGGTTAATTGCTCCTGTTAGGGGAATATAATGTCAAGGGTTTTCAAAACAAAAGATCTTAATTTAAAATACATAGTCAAAGGCTTTTAGGTATCTAAAAAGTTAATTTAAATGCTTTCTTTAAAAACAATTAATTTGCACCATGAACATATCTTCTCACTTATTCCAAGTATTTTCTCCTATGGCAGACATGCATAACTTCCCCTGGCAAATGTTCTAGGTCCCCTCTGTCTCATTTGGTATTTTACCATATTGGATTGTAAATCTTTTGACCAGACCCTATTATTTTCTTTATTTAAAGTATTTAGTATATGCTACATAATGAGTTATATTTCATCAATAAGTAGTAATCATTCAGATGTCTTTCATAAAATGCTCAGTCTATTTTAATTCGCATTTTTATACCTTCTCTCCCTTTCAATTTGCTATTTTATTATTCTGTGAGTCTACTTTCAAGCCCTCCAAAACTGCTGCTGCTGCTCTTTTTCCTGTTGGCCTGGACATAACAGTGTAGGTCAGGCAGCATGAAAGCTATCAAAAATTTGGTGCCCGATTAGGGTTTTTTTGTTGTTGGAAAATAATTATTGACTATCTCCATTCTCTCTTTCACTTTCTTTGTATCCTTCTCTCTGCCTGCTATTTTTTCTTCTCTCAGGCTTCAAGCTGAGACTACGCTCTCTTAACATTTTCTAGTTCATTGGAGGTCATTAGCAAACAGCTTCAGAGAAGCTAGACAGCATGTTTGCTCTTTTCATGTTGCTGTATTTCAGTTTTTGATGGGACAGAATCTATTAAGATCTTCTCCTGTACTCTTCTTTTCACATGAGCTCTTTGTTCCTTATGATCTATGGAAAAAAAAAAAGTACACACATACTGTCTCTTGCTTTCACAGCTGAAAAACAGCAGAGCCACAATTTCAAAGGTAAAGAACATGCTACTGTATACAGATATTAGCATATATTTTTATATCACTGATGCACACACCCAGACCAGATTAAAATATGTGATCAGATGCAAGTAAATTATAAGCTGTATGTGTAATAAAATACATGCAAAAATACAGGTGCAATTATAATGCATAAAGCCTTGAAAATCTGCCCCACTGTGCATTTTTATAGTTTACTTTCCACAGTCACCACATTCTTACTACAAACTTGTTTTAGACCCTGTCAAATTCTAGGGACTGTTCATCAGACCTTCCAGCCTGCCAATTCCTCCAGCTAGCTCTCTGGAATACAAAGCCATCTAAATTTTATAGGTCCTACTCAGAATGAGATTTGGAACTATTAAAATCAACTGCTACCACCGCATTTTCTTCACAGAGAATGGTATTCCACTGAGGGGTTTTCACATTTGGAATGATAAGCAGGGAAAGTCTTGATAAGGTCAGGAAATAGAAAAATAAACAGTTAAAGTACTGGCTTAACAGACTATTAACAAGTGAACAGTATTGTTCAGAGATACCTGTTTTCTGTGGAGGAAAGTACTAAAACCCAAAAGATCAAAAGGAGGAGGCAGCAGCAGAACAGGACTCTTGCAGATTCTGCAGAAAGAGGTCATTTATGAAAACAAGAGGAACTTATGAAAGCAGTGAGGAGAAAAAAAAAAAAAGTAATTCATTTACTCATTCAATAGTGTTAGCAGAATTTGCATATCCATCCCTGTTTCAAAGGCTTTGAAATTTTGTTTTTCTCCAGCTGTTTTTCATATCATTTTGGAATGTTTTCTCATCACACACAGCCAGTTAGCTCTCAGATGCTCTCACTAACAGACTGCTGGCATCTTTCAGCTGCTCTCAGGCCTTCCCTTTTAAATCTCCCAGCTGCCTCTCTTACCCC
>VYZV01040241.1:3623-35230 GCA_013401275.1 Pandion haliaetus
TATCACTCTCATAAAATTTGCATAGGTATTAATGGCCCCAATGAGAGATAATGCTACCAAATAATCTGCAAAATTGCAGATTAGCATGATTTAAGACATCATACGCATTTAGCACTGAAACCAAGTGTCTATTTATGCTGATAATCACCAGAAGAAGATGGACTATTCAATGAATACAGACAAACATAATTGGGGCAGATCTTCTCCATTCACACTAAAAAGTGTGAGTCACACCATTTGCATTAGTTTCTGTAGTGGAGGACTACAGTTGAATATAGAACATATACCAGTATTTTCTGTACATGGCCCACAATCTCCAGCCAGTAGCAGAAATGGAGCAAGAACTCTTAAAGCGCAAGTATACATCTGAATATTGCAATCCTAGGACATGATTAGGTGGAAGAGACAGTCTGGTTGTTTGGAACACAATTGCAAATCATAAAGGGGGCCAATCTGAAAGCCCAGGGCAGGTCCTGTGGCAAGACCATCCATGCATAATAAAGCATACTGAAAGAAAATGATATCACAGTGTTTGCTCTCTTGAAAATGAATCTGATTAAAATATGAACATTCATTCTCTTGTGTTGAAGATAAGCATCCAGTCACTGCCTCTGCCAAGTCAGGCTGGAGCAATAAATGACTTCATTGTGTCCTAAACACATTTTTCTAGGAGGTATCCATCCATCTAGAAATGGATGATGCCTTATATTTTTTAAAAAAGTAAAATAAACAAACAAACAAAAAATCCAAAGGGTGATAATTACATGATTCACATAGCGTTTATAGATGCCAGTGTAAATACTACACAGTTCTATAAAAGGAAAACTGCCCCGCATCTGAACTAGGTTTTATATGCATTTTCTTATGTACATACAGCTTTCTATTTCCAGAGTACAGTTTTGTTCATCCAATGGGTATCTTCTCAGGTCCATCATACAAGCTGCAGTGGTTGTGATTCTGAAATACAAACATCAAATAGAATTACTGTACAGCCAGTAATCCAGGTTTTGTTGTTGTTTTTTTTTCAAAGTGAGGACTCTCTGAAGAATAGCTTAAAATAATTGAGAATCTGGTCCATAGTTTTATATTAAGCAGCAGCTTAATAGAACAGCGGTTACACTGACTGCAATGGAACAACACACTGTGACTTGCCCTTATGCAACCAGTCCCTTTGGTGTTCAACGGACCTATCTACATATGCAAATATTGCACAAACATTTGCTGAGATTAAAAAATATGACTTTATATCAGAAAATGTGAAGTGAAAAAAGTCTGCTACAAATGTCAAAATGATCAGAGCTTTGTGAATAACTGCTTCCTTGGTTTTGAGGCAGCTCTACAAAAAGCCTGAAATGTTGAAAAAATGTTTTAAGTCCAGCAAAATGCTTTGTTTCAAAGTTGAGTATACTTCTCAAGTTTTCAAATTTAAGGAGGATTTTATAATGAAGTGCTGTATTGAATTTTAAATTTTCTCCCCACATAACAATATCTTATTTCTTCTCTATCTCCAATGCAGGCAATTTAGCACACTAAGGATGAATTTGCAAAACATTTCACTGGTGATGAATCTGCATTTTTCACATGGTCTTGTATATCAGGAGTGCCAACAATACACATGCACAACCAAAACAATTGTACTAACAGCTTCACACAGCATTGGCACTTTATTTTTAAATTAATGGATTTATATATTTGTACTAACTTTTAGACAGATATAACCATATGCTCCTGATTAATCTTCAGCATATTTCAGTGTTTTGCTGAATCACAGCCTTCATCATTTTCTTTATAATGGCTTCATATAAATTTCACATTTAAAGTATCTTCTGGGCCTGACTAGGTCCATTCCTTCATTCCTTACTGATCCTTTTCTGATATACACAAGAGTTGGACCTTGTCCATAGTTAGTTCCTAAACAAATAATACTCTGGTGATAATTTACACTGATGACACAAGAGAGGAAATGCCTTAAATGTACCTCTAAAAGCTGGAACCCTCAATGTTAAGGTTTTGTTCAAGAGGAGAAAAATAATCAGGTGCCTTTCTTCACCTCTTTCACACTAAAAAAACCTCGTGTTGTTATAAAGAACGCTCTATCCAATCTCCAAGAAAAGGAAGGAAAGAATGCTTATCCTTAGCATATAGGTTATTTCAGATGGATAACCGCATAATATCCAAAGGAAAGGATTAACACCATTACGACTATCTCATAGGACAACAGAGGCCACCCTTCTCTGACCGAGAGGGTGCTTTTGAAAGAAAATATAATATTTTTTATTGCACAGAGACAGATAGTTCTATGAGCACAAAGGCAATGAATGAGCTAGAAGAGGAAAAAGCTCAAGGATCTGTTACTCAGCATATCTTCTCACTTGTGTTCTTACCAGTAGCCAATGAGAAAGGCACACAGCCGATCTTTGTCCTTCCCAGGCTTAGCTATGGCATGATCATGTCTCTGCCACTGCTGTTCATTCTGAGGGTCCTCTGACTACCCTTATGTTAGTCCCACAGGCTTTCAGATAGCAAGTATTGCATCACAGAAGGATACGTAGGTCAACCTTCCCCCAGCTGCCTGCTGGGAGATGCTCTGGTTGCTCTGTTAACAAATGTCCCAGTGGGCTGGAATAGTTTACAAACAGCAATTCCTCAGCTGCTCTGCAGTTTAGGGGGACGTCTTCTTCTGCAATCAACATTTGCAAGTGCCCTTCTGGACCCTCAAGCAAGGTGCTAGGCACAGGGCTATTAATTATGGAGATGAATGTCTCTGCAGTATGACAATGACTAGCAGCTCTAGCTAAGCATATCAAACTAGGATTAGCATAGGTTCCTAGAGGAGAAAACTTAGTCTTAAATCTGTGATCATTGATGAACAAGGTCTTAGCAGTGATTAGCTTTACAAAGCCATACTGATTGTGTAATCAAATGATCTTGCTCCTGAGTCAACTGATAACTCTGCTCAGAGTAAAACAAGCAGGCACGCTTGGGCATTGCTGCTATGAGGTTTCTACCCCATGCTTTGGTACATCCCCCTGCACTGACCTAAGTCTCATTTAAGATTCTGCAACAGAATCTACATGAGCTAAGTTAATACAAGAGGGAGTGCGGTACCAGGATCTTAACTATTATGTTGTATAACTAGCTTTAAATGCCAGCCATAGAGAACACATGCACTTACAAGTGATTAATTTGAGAGAATTATTAAAAATTATGCAGCTGGCAAACTTGCATTCAACTTACTAATTGCCTTATGACTTTTTAAGGAATGTATTTTTATTTTGGCCTATTCACATACCATAGTGGTTCTGTGTCACAAGTTCCACTACCAGAAACTGCACATTCTTGCTCAAGTAACTTTTTACACTATAGCAAAATGTATGTTTTTAATTTCATGACTATCTGCTAGAAAAGAAGATACAGCTAGATATAGATAGAAACAGATTTACCCCATTTACTCAAAGTTGCATGCTCAGAGGTCCCTCCTGAATGAACGTTCGAGCAACCAAATTTCAGTTGCACAAATGCTCACCAAAAGCAAATGTTAATTGCTCAGGCTTGTGCACACTCCCAAGAAAAGCAGGTTTATTTTTTATGGGATGAGATGCTGCCTGACACAGCAGGACAATAGGGTTTCAAGAACTCATCATCACAGCAGTGACAGAGAAACAATTATGAGCCAGACAAAGATAAAGTGGTACACAGATACACATACATTTTGGGTGAAAGCAATACACAAAGGAAATATATTTAATTGTTTAAAATTTCCTACTTCTTTCCTCTGGATATAGATACTCTTATCCATCTCTGCTACTTTATTACCAGGCTGATTGCCTTTGATTGTACTGCTGTATTGTATAGGAACCCCACCTGTGATGCAGGGGGAGGTGCTGCACAAAAAACTTACAGAAGGATATTTTCTGCCCCCCAAAAGTTTGCAATATAAATCAGGCTAAGCAATACAAATACTTCTTACGTGACTAGGTCACAGTCCTGATGGCTAATTTGATCCTCTTTTCATCTTGACACAGAAATACATTCATCCAAAAAAGAACAGAACTAAGTGTAGTTGCCTTGTCTCACCAATCTCAACTAACCTTTTCACCTTGCAAAGATCCATTGTGTTTTATATGCAAGTGATAACTACATGGGTCCTTTCAGATAAAATACATGTATTCCTCCACTCTATTTATTTATAACATTTAGCATTGAACTGCCTAAGAACAAGATGTCTATATATGGCAAACACACAAGCAGTCAGAAAGCCTCTATTTTTGATCCCCAGTCTATAATGTCATTATTTCCTTTTTGGTCTATTATGAAAAAAAGCTGTTGTATCGTCCATCATATTGTTCTGAACAAGGTGGAACAAAGTCAGTATCATGCCCAAAGAAAAAAATTCCCTAGAAATGGGTCAAACTTCAAAAAACTGCTGTCCCATTCCCCCAGTCTCATAGACTTTTGCTGTGGTAGCAAACCGCTTCCTCTAAAGTAGAGATATACCTTGGATAACTGAAGGTCAAGTCTTTCAAAACTATGATACACTCTACATTGTTCAGAAAAGAACACAGAGCCAGTGTGGCCTCGGGATCACTTTCATTATATATTTTTTGAGTAACTGCTTTGCTCCATGGATATTCTATAAACGGTTGCAACCCTCCAAAATTTCCCCTATTATTCTCAGTGACCCTGTGTTTTGTGGCACATAAAGCTCCGGGTTCTGGTCTCAGCCCACAGGATGAATCATTGCCTCCAGACTGTGGCTTGAGGCCAATGCCATTGGGATGCTCTAAAGCCACAACACAAGAAGATAGGTTAGCAGTAGAGCAACACAAAGCACAAGTCTTTAAATCAACAGAGCTAAGGCTGCTATTTTCTTCCTTCTGATCACAATGTCCTATATTTTGCCAAGATTTAATTTCAGAGAGTTATCCTTCATTAAGTAACTCAGCTGCTTCACACCATGGATATCTGACCCTGGATATTGTGTGCTTTCAGAGGAAAGGGAATGGAAAGAAGCATGCCACACGTGAGCCACTGGTGAAATCCCTGCTAAGCAAATAGTATCAAGTGAAATGCAATCTGCTTGTGGACATTTACGTTTTGCAGAAGAGGAAGTTAACTTACTCAAATACACTATTTTATGACAGATAATTCTCACCCGAATGACTCAAAATGTTTTTACAGTGTAACAGAAAGACTGCTATACATTATTACAATCACAAGAGTTCTAATCTCCATCATTTTTTTATTACATTGATTGTGGGGATGGTTCTTGAGATAAAGGAAACAAAAATATCTGGCATTATTTTTTGACATTTAACTACTTGTGGAAAGATTCCTAAACCTGCAGTGTTCCATACTGAGTCAATAGCACGAGATGAAAACATCCTTTTGCTAAAAACAATTAATTATACAGACAGTATTTCCTGAACAACCTAAACTTCTTTAAAGTTTCATAATAGGCTGAGTCTATTTTTATTTTGTCTGGAAAGATTCATCCAATTATAGCCCATACATAATATGTAATAGGAGTTAAAGAGGTGAGGGGCCAAGACCCAAGTCAGGTAAAAAGTTGCAACTGTTGATAAAAAACAAAAGCAGGTAAAATAATGATACTAGACATATAAGCTCTGCACCACTTTTCAGATCTCAATCATTTTTATACTAGGAACTCTATTGTGCATTACCTATGTGAAGCAATCTTGAGTATTATCTATGCTTAAAAATACAAGAAACTTCCAATGATGGAAATGGAGCTTCTACTGGCAGACTTGTTTTGCTGGTACATTTAAAGCACTGGAGCAAATGGAGTAACCTGGCCAAAGAAAGCAACTTTTTGATACCACTGAATCTTCCATTAAGATTATTGCTAGGGTAGTTAAGTTTATTAAGGGAAGGATTTTTTCAGTGTTCCTAACCATAAAAGCTATGACAGAAAACAAAGAAAACACAGGTCAAGCCTAAAATAGGTGTAAAGCAGGATAATGTAAGGTCACTTTGTACCTCTGGTTTGAAATACAACACGCTGCATTGCTGATCTCTGCTTGAAGAAATCACTGAAGGTACCCATAGTCATGGTCTTAATCGTGGCTGACTTCATTCAACCAGGCTGCTTGTGGCTTTTTCTTTATCGACTACAGACACATCAAGAGACAACAGAAGCACCCACATTCAATCTTACCGCCTGTATTTTGGACAAAATTTTCAGGTTTACAATTAATGCGTGCCTTTCTGCTTCCTATAGCCAGTGGGCTTTCCAGATATGGTGACTCTACAGAAACAGATAAAACCTGACTGAAGGCGCTTCTGGCAAATTTAAGAAACATTGAGTGTGTCGTTTGTTTTCTACAGGCATCTTTCAGAGTTGCAGGGAAGGTTACATAATACACTACCCAGTGTTTGCAATAACCTTGCACCAGGAAGCAAATACCAACAATACATAACGACAGTGATGAAATCTTCATCATGGAACTACAGACCTGAGGCCGTAAAGCACCGTTCCGTCCGGGTGAAGGCGAATCATTCGATTCTTCACGGTAACACCATGCACAAATGATTTCTTGTCATTTAAGAAGTAAGTGTCAGGCACCCAGAGTTGATCTGCCACTCGGTTATCAAGCGTGAGGTTGAGAGGTATGCCAGCATAAGCCAGCCTCTTATCTCTCCAGTACTGTTGAAAATACATAGTCAAAGTGTAATCCTGGTGAGGAAAAAAAGAGAAGCACAACAGTCAATCACACTTGATGTAACTAGAAGAATTTTTCTTTTTCTTTGTCACTAGCTTACTTTGCTGTTTGTTTATTTTAAATGTAAACTTTTTTTTTAAAAAAAACTTAATAAAAACATTAAATATTCCTATCACTTATTAAATTCTAATAATTCAAGTATCACTCTAGTCTAAGGGAACACTTCAAATCTTAAGAAATTCAGCTAGTATCTTTTGCCCCGCTGCTCCTTTTGTTTCATGTATTTCCCTTGACATCTACCTGAAATACGATGTTTGTGGAATGATAAACAAGATAATTGGAAAATACCATCATCTTCCCATTTTTAAAAAATGATAGATGAATGGAAAAACATTCAAAGTATTTTGAAGCAGTATGCAAATTTCTGTCTGAAAAATAAACTGCAAAGATGTTGTTTATACGTGTGCCTTTGTGTGAGACTACAGCTTGCAGCAACATAAAGATTTTCTCATCAACAGGCTACATTGGTACTTAGAAGAATAGTAGATTGTAGTAAAGTCCCACCAATGTCAATGTTTGGTTTTCATAATTTTGTGAATTAAAGTTCATGGTGTCTGCTATGAGCTGTGATCACTAACATAAAAGTCTAAACATGGATACAGAAGCCTGAAACATCCATTTTAAAATTCTTTATTTCATTTCAGAATTTACTAACCTGACTTGGTCATGTGATAGTACTGCCATATTTAACAGTGAAAAAACTGAGACCGTTAAGTATAGGCCATTAAAACTCTGATTTTCAAATTATGGAAGTGCTCTAAACAATAAAACTCTTCATGAAGCTCTTCACAAAACACTGAGAAATTTATGTGATCTCCAAACACATTTCAATATTTAGCAGCAGGTATGCAAGCCACAGGATACCTGCATTTGCATCGGGTACTACAAGCTGGTGATACAAAACCCCACAGGCTTGCTGCTTGTTCAGGAACAGGATGTTCAGGCTTTCTAGGTATGGCTGCTGGAAATGGTCCATTCTTGTAATGGGTTTCATGTGAACACAACCCAATTTCAGGCACTGATCCTACCCTGCTTCCCTCAAGCCCTACAGCCTTTCCTTAAAATCAAATTAAACCTGAGCATGGCTTTCATACTTGGAGCCTTTGCCTTTGTTATTCAGTGATTCAGTCTCTTTAATGAGGGAGCTGCTATAGCTTTAAGAAATCAAATTTAATTGCTTAAAAGAATAAATTATTATAGGTATCAAGGACAAGCTTGTCCCATTTTAGGAAACTAATAGGAGACCTTTGAAAACAAAAGGGCCTGGTGATGGGAGGAAGGAGCCCACATGGAACTGCCTGGAAGGAAGCTCATTCCTCACAACTCAAATCCAACATGACTGCTCAGGAGAATGTGCTCTGACCTTTTGTCAGAAGCTTTCTTTGGTGGGACTAATGGTCCCCGCTCACCAGGGAACGAGGTACATGCTACACTGGGTGCACTTGCCGCGTTCCCATTAGCACGTCAGGAAGACCACATCTCTCCTCATGTTCTCTGCAACCAATTTTCTGACACTGATGCATTAGAACGAATATCCTCTACCAGCTCTGTTCTGCCTTAATTAAAGCTTGTTTCTGTTAAAATTCAAAATTTGCTATGTGCTTGGCTTCTATAATGGTTTGCACAACAATATCAAGAAATCAGGGATTATAAAAGCTGCGGACACATGAGCAGTACACCAAAAGCTCACTATGTGTAAATGCACAGTATATGCACAAAATAACGCTAAAGAGAAGTAAAGAAATGGGGTAGCACTTCACAGCATTGAAAGAAGTGAACCAGCTAGCACCGAAATATAAGAGAAGCAGTACATTTGAACAGAAGAGAGCTTTAGGCTAGCCTCCTTTTTCCTTTGGCTTGAGATAAAATACATGCTAACAGCTAATGAATGGATTAATTAACTAGCTAAGTAAAACATATGTAACAATACAAGCAGTAATAGTCTGTAATTTTGTTTTTAAATAATAAAATTTACTATGGCATGCAACAACAGAGAAAAGTTTACAACTTACACACAGAAACAGCAACATTCATCAAACATCAAGAATGTTCATTGCCTTGACTGAAAGACAAGCTTCCAAAAATACATCCTCTAAGGTACAAATTTCATTAGTGCTTTCTCAATTAACCTTCACTTCTTGTTTCATCTTAACTTTAAATAAAACCCCCTATCTATAAGTCTGCTAATGTATATGACTATATTTGCCTGCATTGAAAGCAATAATACCCCCAAAAGTTGTTTTTTTTTTAAAAGTACATTATTGCATGCGAAACACCAGCTCATTACCAGTTCCTCGCTCAGCATCTTCTAAGGAAAATGCTCAAGCAATGTGCTCTGCAATGGCAATATATGACCCGGATGCACTGACACGTCTGCCTAACCCCACTCTCTGCACTTTGAACAACAGGCTTGGCAGAAATAGAGTGCCCAAGAAAGCACGTGTGCTACCACACACCTTGAAGGATCACTGTACATTTGTGCTCTGCCAGCCTCACCTGCTCTGAAGAAGATGGATAGAAGGAATTTATATGAACCATGCTTGTTCACCATCACACTTTTCCCAATCACCTCAAAGCAAAAAGCAGCAGCAAACTTGAAGTAGAACTGTACTGAAACTGAGTGTTTGTGTGAGGAGCGATAAAATGAGCAGGAAAGGCCAGCTCCTGAGGGTGGCTCTACCAAAATTACCACCAGCAGAAACTAAGCTTATTAAAACCATAAGGTTGTCAGCTCTCATTCTTTGATTAACTAATTTGCTAAGCTTTGTACCCATACAGGAAGTTTTCCCCTTTTCTATAGTCCAGAGGAAAATACAAAACTTGTTTAAGTGTAGACTGGAAAAAATGCACTATGTATTTGTCAGGTAAAATGAGAAAATGGACTTTTACCCCTAGGTAAGTAGCCTACAAAGTTTACTAAGGGCCACCTTCCTCCAGGGGAGCTTATGATGACTAGCTCTGATACAGAGGTCAAGAGGGTACATGTTTAATCTAGAAGAGATTAATCCCAGTACAGCTACTGTATTAGGGTGCTGTTATATGTCAAAGATGACACAGAGCTGCCAGCTTTAGGAAATTCTAACTACTGCACAGAGCAGTGGACAATTTTCTCAGCAGCAAAGACCTCCATAAATCATTTTTTTTTCCCCATACAATACCATGCTACAGTCAAGGTCCCCCCTTTCCCCACTCCAGTTTTTCACAGTAATAGGCGCTTCAGGTCGAGAATGGTAACAAAATCATTCAAAGCCTTGACAGAAGGACAAATACAGTGCTTCTGAAGTACAGGAGAAATGTCCTCAAAATGGGAAAAGCTGGACTGCACAGGCAACATGAGCTTTCTTTTGTGTATTCAAAGATCATGGAACATATTACAAGGATAAAGAACAATGACGAGCATCATTGACTTTCTAGCACTGCAACAATGCCACTAATGTAAGGGAAAGCACACAGAAAGGTGTGCTGGTGTTTTTTCAACATAGTTTTCCCTGGGGAAAAAAAAAAAACAAACAACAAACAAACAAACCCCACTTCAAATAGCAGGTAATACTTGGGAAGGAACTTACGATAAAATGGTAGAGGCTGACATCACAACTTAAATAGAGTATAATAGAGTATAAAATAACTGTGTTCTTGTGTATTATCTGTGATTACAAAACATCTTAATAATTATAGAGACTCACAAATATTGTATGTGCCAACCATGTGTCGTGGTTTCAGCTCAGCCGGTAACAAAGCACCATGAAGCCGCTCACTCACCCCCCACCCCCTCCCCTGAACACGGTGAGATGAGGAGAAAATACAAAGGCAGGCTCGTGGGTCGAGACAAGGACTGGGAGGGATCACTCCCCACTTATGGTCACGGGCAAAAGACAGGCTCAACTTGGGGAAGAAACAACATCAATTTAATTTACTACAAATCAAATCAAAACAAGGATACTAGGAAAGAAAACCAAACCTTAGAAGACTTCCCCCCCACCCCTCCCGCCTTCCCGGCTCAGCTCCATTCCCAGTGCTTTCCACCTCCTCCCCNCTTTCCACGGGCTGCTCTCCAGTCACACACTGCTCCAGCAGGGGCTTTCCCATGGAGTCACGGCCATCTTCGGGAGCCTCCGCTCCACCGTTCACCCCCATGGGCTGCAGGGGGACAGCCTGCCTTCTCACCACGGGCTGCAGAGCCATCAGCCTCCTCAGGCGCCCCTTCTCCCCCTCCTCCTTCACTGACCTCAGTATCTGCAGAGGGGTTCCTCTCACGTTTCCCAACCCCCATACTACCAGTTCCCCTTCTTAAATATGTTCTCCCAGAGGCGCTACCACCGTCACTCCCCTCCCAGAAGCGGGTCCGACATTTTGGCGCATCCGACATTTTGGCGTGGGGAATTTTCCAGCAGCTTCTTAAAGGGGCCATCTCTGCAGCCCCCCTCCCCTGCCACCAAAGAAAACCGTGCCACACAAACCCATAACACCATGTACAAAGACATTTTGAAGCATTTTCTACACGATATTTTTCTTTCCACAGACAGAACATACCTTGTAGGAAGCACAACTATGATTTAACTACAAAGCCACTTCAGACAGGCAGAATATATTATAGTATGCTAGTGTACAGTACCTAATGCATTGACTATGGGACTAATGAACGATAAATGCTAATATGCAGTAATACTAAAAGCAAACAATAATTTGTTTTCTACTACAGGGTTTATCTTTAGCTTTTCTCTCCTGCATTCAATAAAAAGGAAAGAAAAAAATTAAAAATACAGTTTGCTCATCAAAATAAAATTAACAACATAATAGCAGCAATAATGCTCTAAAATTGACTATTGCTGTTTACAGTCTTACTGTATTATGTATCGAGGGTGTTAAAGTTTTCCATTAGCTGTAAAAATGTTGTGTTTCTTCAAAATGACTGCTAGATAGAACACTACAATTAATGCTGCTAATATGGCAGTCGAGCAAAATAAATGATTCATGCAAAATAAATAAATATATTGAAAATTACTGAAAATATTGGAAAAATTTATGGAAAAAACAACTATTCCACTGCTTGGGAGACAGCCTTGTATCTACTTGAAACACGGATTCCGGTTTTAGATTTGCATTTGGATGTAAATTCACATCCTTGTTTTCTTGACCAACAGACAAATGTGATTATTACCATCAGCTTTTGAATTATTTATTTTTGATGAGTTAATAAAGTAAATACTCATTCAGTGGATAAAAAGATGTATTGAAAATCCATGCCTCCATATAACTTCAAGGTCCCTTTCCTCACCTTCCACAGAATTTCAAAAATTAGATATGGCTGCTGTAGTATAAGGAGCTATTTCTGAAGCATTGATGATTGAGTTACATTCTTACCAATAAGCCCAAAGTCAGTTGCAAAGCCAAACCCATGAATCCTATCCTTTGACAAAACAGCTGTATATCTGTCTCCCTACCATCCACAGAAGAGACATGACAAATAGATTCATGCACACATTAATTCACGTAGCTAAATATGAATTTAATAAAGACATATTCAGAAAGGCTAACCTTAGGAAGTCAGAATTTACCAGCAATACTATTCAGTTGTATGAGATGATCACTTAAACATTTTTATCAGCATTCAAAATGTTCTAAAAGCTTCAGCAACTTTCATATATAAAAAAAAAAAAGAAAAAATTTACATTATATTTTACCTGTTGACATTTTGATTTTCCCAATGTCTAAACCATACATTACTTATTTAATTGTCAGTGAATGGAGAAAATCATCAAAGTCTAATGTTCTGCAAAGTCTTTTACAAGAAAACTGCCTGATCAGAATCTCTCTGGTGTTAGATGTAGTTCATGAGCAGCCTCAATGACAGAGATGTGCACGCACACACACACAGATGCACACACATCCACTCTATGCCACCAAAACACCTTCCTCTAATTTATTCTTGGTCTACCTGCTGTTATAGTAAAGATTCATCTCACCTGTAAGATCCTGACTCAGGCTTCTCTCTGACACCACTCAAAAACCCTACAACACTGACAGGTTGAAAACATGGCACATATTTTCCCAAGCATGTGGCTAAAATACTCTTCTGTTAAGAAAATGCAATGCTAAAGCAGTTCAATTACACTGATTTCAGTGTGGCCCTCCATACATCCATGTTGTCTTGGTATCCTTTGTACAAAATTACCGTAATTTTTTTCCTCTTCTACGAAAGCACACAAGGATGGTGTTATAAATAGATCTAAGGAAATATTTAGACTCCAAGAACCCACTTGATGCTACAAAACAGTTTTCCAAATAAATGTATGATTGCATGGGTCTTTCCTGCCCTCTCATACCCTTTGGCACAAGAATTTCCATCTCCACTGCAACCACAGTGTCTTCTCCAAAAAGCCTGTCCCTCACCGAGCATCTTTGGGTGCTCCGAGGAGGGTTGCCATATCAACCAGAGCTCCGCTTTCTGCAGGCAAAGGGAGAATGGTTGACATAGCAACCGGCCAAAGCAGCTTCCCCCCAGCTTTTTGGGGACAGGTGGTGGTCACTACAACAGAAGAGACACTTCTCAACAGGAATGAAGGGAGCAGCTGGGCACCCTCAGTGGGTACTGCCCCACAGCACCTTCCTGCCATGGCCACGGCATCTTACTCTTTAAAAGCTGGGTATTGGCTTTTCTGTCTATGTGTTCCTCTGCCCACAACAAACAGATGGGGATGCCTTTCTGCTCTTGGGGTGTTCTCTCATCCGAACATCAGAGGACACAAGCTGACAAAGAAGCAAGTGCTTGGGCTGAGCTTTGGTAGGCAAATACAGAGAGAGAAAGAACAAAGTTCCTACAAATATTTCAGTTCAGGGATGTAAGTAAGGACAGTAAGAAGTCAGTCTGGCCTATTTAATCCCTGACAGATGGCAGTGGTGGGAGAATACTTAAATATTCCTTCTCTGATTCAGAGTATCACAGATATTACAACACCATAGGCTTCTCAGTAATCAGGAGTTTCTATTCCCAAAGGACTGATCACAGAAAAACTAACATACCCCTTTACACTTCAAGGGTATTGTGCTCTCTGATCTGGTGGCAGAAAGCTAGTTAAAAGAAGTAAGGTCTTTCACTACACCCTTGAAAATCTGTCCAAAGATTGTGTGGCAAATTGCAATCAAAATCCACTTGATGATGGACAGATAAAACATAAATTCAGTATCTGATGGAGCCCTCCTAAAGAAGAGGAATAGAAATGTCAAATGTTGAGATGCTACACTTGAAAACTCTAAGAGATTGAATCAGGAAAAAAACCCACCAAATATCTTAAAAAAAAAAAAACCTTATAAGAAAGAAAAGTAATGCTAGGCTCAGGGAGGCACTAAGCTTGCTTCATGAAGCACAAATTTATTTATTTTAGAGCTGATGGGACCTCAAGAAAACAGGTACATTTAATTGCTCTAATTGAAATCTGGCTAACAACCTACAGGAAAGAAAAAATCAACCTTTATCAGCTGTCAGCTGGTTCCCATGATTAGGCAGCTGACCTTAGAGAGATGGAAACTGACAACTAATGGATTGTGCCTCCTACACAGTAGCAGGATGTGCCACCAGTGAGTTGGAGAAATGAGCTAGTGCCCTAAAATCTTAAAGCTATGGGATTTTTTTTTTTTTTGTTATTAGATATGAACAAAGGCTAAAAAATTGGGATCTACCAGGTACCCGTTTTAGAGAATGAAGGACTTCTCACACTTCTACTTTGTTCTTTCCATAAATATATCAACTTATATCTCTCTTTGGCATTACTTGAATTTCACGAATAAAAATCTGGAAGGAAAAACAAAACTCAAAGAAAGCCCTGTAAGTTGATATTATTTGTCATATTTGTTCCTGTCTTCCTATTTCTTAGACTATTGCATGCATAATACTTTTAGTGTCTGCAAGGAGTTCCAGGACAGCAGTGATGGAGGTAGTTAAGAGCCTCCATAACTGGGCATACACAGATGTGTTTTAAATACTGTGACCATAAATATATACTTCTGTACTCTTCTTATTTGCTATGATTAAACATGAAAACCATCCAAAACAATTTTCAGTACTGTATTTCAGACTGTAAAGTCTACAGTCTTTTTGTCACCATAGAATTGTAAAAAGACCTTTCTAAAGGCACTCCAGAACTCATATGATTTTTTTTTTTAGTCGCTCCAGAGTTAAATAAAACAAAACTATATTTAGGAACAGAGAGCCAAGGGAAACATGCACTTGAATGAAAATGGAAATACGTATCTGTTCACATCCACACTTTTTGGTTAAAAAAAGGAATATTATTTGTCACTGTGGAGAGAACATTTTAAATTTTCTCACCTCCAAACCTATTCATTTGCTGACTCTGTGAGCCAGTCAATCTCACTGGCACCAGAGCAGAAAGGCTGACACCCAAATTTCTACTTGCTGCCGGTGATTATCTGAACCACCAGATATTCTTACAGGAAATCCCATTCACGACATGCCAGGAACAAACTGCCCTTCAAGAAAGAGTGAGAACACATTGGCCATCAAATGTTTTTAAAATGTGTAACTTGAAACATGATCTGTGTATTTTTCAGTATCATGGCATACACCATTTGGGTGTGCCAGGCCTGGAGGGCACCCCCAGCCCTCACTGGCCTGGCCGGACCCCAGGGCTCCCCCCATCCTGCCCATGGCCCAGGACCCCATGTCAGCCCCCCAGGCCATCAGCCCCTGCCCCAGCAACACCACAGCAGGGCCGGTCTCCAGCTCCCCACAGCCCAGCCCTGCCTGGCCATGCGCCCCACCAAGCTGGGCCCACCTACAGGCCCGTCCCCAGCCCCAAGGAGGTGCCCGATGCCCGGCGCTGGGGCTGCCCCGGTGCCCTCTGGCTGCCCTGCTCCTAGCTGAGGCTGGGACAGGCCCTTGGGTGCCAGGCCCTGCCCTGCTGCCCTCCGTGGGGAGCCCCCACCACTAGGGACACCATGACAGGGTGACCACAACAACTGTGGCTCTTTATTTGTGTCGTTGTCTCGGTTTCAGCCCAGCCGGTAACAAAGCACCACGAAGCCGCTCACTCACCCCCCACCCCCTCGCCTGGCCACGGTGAGATGAGGAGAAAATCCAAAGGCAGGCTCGTGGGTCGAGACAAGGACTGGGAGGGATCACTCCCCACTTATGGTCACGGGCAAAAGACAGGCTCAACTTGGGGAAGAAACAACATCAATTTAATTTACTACAAATCAAAACAAAACAAGGATACTAGGAAAGAAAACCAAACCTTAGAAGACTTTCCCCCCACCCCTCCCGCCTTCCCGGCTCAGCTCCATTCCCAGTGCTTTCCACCTCCTCCCCCGGCGGCACAGGGGAACAGAAGATGGGGGTTGAGTCAGCTCGCCACNGCTGCTCTACAGTCACACACTGCTCCAGCACGGGCTTTCCCATGGAGTCACGGCCATCTTCGGGAGCCTCCGCTCCACCGTTCACCCCCATGGGCTGCAGGGGGACAGCCTGCTTTCTCACCACGGGCTGCAGAGCCATCAGCCTCCTCAGGCGCCCCTTCTCCCCCTCCTCCTTCACTGACCTCAGTATCTGCAGAGGGGTTCCTCTCACATTCCAATCCCACCACTCCCTGCCGGTTCCCCTTCTTAAATCTGTTCTCCCAGAGGCGCTGCCACCGTCACTGATGGGCTCGGCCTGGGCCAGAGTTGGGTCCAACTTGGAGCTGGGGGAGCTTCCAGCAGCTTCTCACAGGAGCCACCCCTGTGGCCCCCTCCCCCGCTACCAAAAAAAAAAAACCCGTGACACACAAACCCATAACAATATGTAAACAGGCAGTTCACTGGGACCAGGATATTATGTGTTCATTTTTGAGTAAGGAAATAAACTAGAAGAGGTTTCTCTGCAATGGCCAAGAGTCAGAAAGGTGATCGGTGAACTGCCCTGCGCAGCTTATTCCCTTCTCTCTAGACACATTACTTACACTGCCAGCTTCCCTCACTTTGCCCTTTCACTCTATCAGTAACGCTAAGTCCAAATTTACATCTTGCCGTAACAAACTGGGAAGCATGCTAAGTCAAAAGGAAAACAATGCACTTACTAAAAACTCATTAATGCAGGTACGATAAACTCATCCTGTGAACATGGCTATGCTCATAAAACTTGTTAAAGCACAAAACAAATAAATGAGTAAAAAAAGCCAAATGTGCATCCAAGAGGAAATACCACAAGTATATGTCATATTCAACCCTCACACAAACCTCTTGCTGTACAGAGACTTGCAAAAGAAGTGGAAAAGAGCATGTCCCCTGCCAGTGCCCTTTAAAAAATTAGGCTGTGAGTGATTTTAAGGGGAAATGTCTTGCTGAGTGAGTGTCTCCCCTCCTGCATGTGACCTGAACACCCTGAAAAAATCTGCTAATAGCTTTTGGAATCAGGGAATCAAAATTTGTCACTGCATAAAGAAAAAAGGAGGGTTTCAAACTGCAACGCTGCCCAACTCCCGAAGCCACACACAGGACGGTCTAAACCGACATGAAACACATATTTAGTCACAAATCTTCAAAACTTCCAGTTTTAGTAGCTAGATTTTTTAAAGTGGAGTTCTCTGATGACAGCAGGCACCCCCAGGGGTTCGTATCTACTTAGGATACTTAAGAGCAAAACTGATTCTGCAGTGGATAACGTGTTGGTTACTTTCCCCTTCGTGCGAACCTCCTTAAGTTCAACAAGGCCAAGTGTAAAGTCCTGCACCTGCGTTGGAGCAATTGCAAACATGGATACAGGCTGGGCAATGAGTGGATTGAGACCAGCCCTGTGGAGAAGGACTTGGGGGTATTGCTGGATGAAAAGCTGGCAATGTGTACTTGCACATGTGTATGACCTGGCAATGTGTACTTGCAGCCCAGAAAGCCAACTGAACCCTGGGCTGCATTTTTATGCAGCATGATCAGCAGGTCGAGGGAGAGGATCCTGCCCCTCTACTCTGCTCTGGTGAGACCCCATCTGCAGTACTGTGTTCAGCTCTGGGGGTCCCAGCATAAGAAAGACATGGACCTGCTCAAGCGGGTCCAGGGGAGGGCCACGAAGATGATCAGAGGGCTGGAGCACCTCCCCTGTGAGGACAGGCTGAGAGAGTTGGGGTTGTTCAGCCTGGAGAAGAGAAGGTTCCAGGGAGACCTTATAGCAGCCTTCCAGTACCTAAAGGGGGCCTGCAGGAAAGATGGGGAGGGACTCTTATCGGGGAGTGTAGTGATAGGACAAGGGGTAACAGTTTTAAACTGAAAGAGGGTGGATTTAGATTAGATGTAAGGAAGAAATTCTTCACTGTGAGGGTGGTGAGGCACTGGAACAGGTTGCCCAGAGAGGCTGTGGATGCCCCATCCCTGGAAGTGTTCAAGGCCAGGTTGGATGGGGCTTTGAGCAACCTGGTCTAGTGGAAGGTGTCCCTGCCCATGGCAGGGGGGCTGGAACTAGATGGTCTTTAAGGTCCCTTCCAACCCAAACCATTCTGTGATTCTATGGTCCTACAATCTACATACAGTAACAATACTTTCCTCAAGGCTATTGTAGGCTATTTTCCGACATCAACACATACGTGCAATACAAGATGCCTGCAAAGATGAAAAACTGTGCATGTATTCTGCCGTAGGCTCGCTTCAAGTAATTGAATGTAGAAAGGGCTACTTCTGTATTGTGACATTCCTCCTAGTGTGGTACCAACGGCAAGGACAGAAGTCAAATATTTTTATTTCCTTGGAAATGTGGTGAAAACATTGAGAACTTAAAACTTGGCTTATATACCTCCCTTACACAAAGTGTTTTTCGCTCACTAGACATTTACTCTGCTGTATGTAATGCTTCTCCTGCAGCAAAATTACTCATATAAATCTATGCTAGGTGGACACACTGATTTCAAAGTCGCTTCTCGAACTCAGAAGTAAAGACACAGACCAGTTATTTAAAGAACCAGAGACTTCCCTAAAACAGGTACAGCCTATAACCACTGCTCAATTACTTATCTAATTCATCTACTATTGTTGAATACCTCAGAAGCAGCAGAGTGCATTTAAGGGGCAAGAAATCATTTTCTCCATGAGGCCTTGGGTGAACAAAATGTGTCTGAGTAAAGGAGTGTGAGCAAGGTACACCATATACCATTGCTTTCAGCCAGAGATTAGTATTCTGCAGAGCACCTCAGTTATGATAATCAGATGGCCTCCTCAAATATGAAAATTATATCCTTGATCATCTACCTCTGCTCTTGCTCCGGCAGTGCTTTTTCATGTTGGCTGGAGAATCAGTCCTTCAGACAACAGCACGGGGATGAAGGGTTTAGATTCATCAGGAACTGGACAAACTTTGTACAAAGTCTGTACAGCAAAAATAGGATTCAGGTAAAGCTGCTGTAACTGAAAAACAGGAAGGTTACCAGAGAAGAGGATTGAATTAAAGACTATAGGAAAGTCAACACGTGCAGAAGAAAATCTGGCTTGGAGGATGAATCATAGGGGGTGAAATTAAAAAAAGCTTTTATGTTCTTGAGAAAAAATTAAGACAGAAGCTGGTAAAACTCATTTAGGACACAAGTTATGCTCATTCTGCACCCAAAAATACCATTTAAAAATAGCATAGAAAAATAAGCAACCAGATCAAATGCATACAAGCTACTATTGAAGTGCTAGAATTTTTTGAATAAGATGAATGAACTAGGATACCTAGTTTTAAGTGACAATATTGACCTAATAGAAGCATCAAAGACTTGATGGAAGGAAAGCATCGGTGGAAACCTATAACATAAACTACATAGGCAAGAAAAAGGATGTAGTGTATGTTACAGCTTTGCATTAGTTAACTGTACTGGATGTTACACATTATCTCTATGAATTAAGACACCAGGCCTACATAATTATTAGAAATAAGTTGTCACTGCCTAATCAGGATGACAATGGTGTCAGCGAGGTGCCAAGAGAGATTTAAGAGACAGCAAAAAAACAAATTAGTAATCAGAAACTTCAATCACCCCCACATAAACTGGGTAAATGTCAGGTTGGGGTGTGATGCAGAGACTAAATGACACCACAAATGACTGATTCATGGAGGAGCTTTTGGTGAAAGCTGAAACAAGGCCAGACACTCTTGACTTGGTTCTGAGCAATGTGCAAGTCATGGGTCAAAATGCTGTGACAGAACAACTGCTTCATAACTCTGATGGAATAGGGAAACCATATTTTAAAAATGAGAAGTCTAAAATGACATAAAAGTAGTATTTAATTTCAAAAAGAAAATTGTATAAAAATGAGGCTTCTTGTTTCCAAGTTGGAGAAAAGATTGGTTATAGTCAGCATAATATGAACTTCTGTATATCAGAAATAACTGTTGAGTAACAAACAAAAAAAACCCAGAATCTTTAACATTTGAGGTAAATAATTTTACTAGAACTAAAAAAATGTACTTCAAAAGTAAGAAGTCACATGCAAAGGAGAAAAAATAGATAAGAAGATAAACATAAAAAAGCAAGCCAAAACCACATAAGCAATAATTTGCTAAAGGCATAAACACTTATTATAAATCATCAAATGGTCTTAAAGAAAGCCTTGTAGAACAAGAAAGTAGTTCCTGCCATGGACTAATAACCAGGTAAAAGACAAGAAACAAACAACATAGCCTAGCAGTCAAGTTTTCACAACAGCAGGAGGTCACTTGCAGACCTGAACAGGGATTCTGGTCATCATCCTCATAAACAGCATAGACTGGGAATGCACATTAAGGTGGTTCTATTTGCTACAACATTCCTCCGAATAGTAAAAAATGAAAGATGTGTTTTCCAAACAGTCTTAACATTCTGTTTGCTTATTTTGACTTCACAGAATATTGAACTGATATCTTTGTAAAGCTGCTGATTAATACTGCAGCATTTTTTTTTGTGAGTGGCCACAGTTAGCTCAGAACCCACCACTTAGTCCATAGTTAGGACTGGTTTTCCCCCGTATGCATTACTTTGCATCAGCATTGGATTTTATCTATTTTATCACCCAGGTGTTCAGAATGCTGCTGTCCACAGTTTAGCCTCATCCTATTTTTATATTCTTCTTGAGCCTTCACCCTTGCCCACAGTTGGAAACTGGATACCGAGAAAGATGGACTTCTGGTCTAACTTCATAACACCATCCTCATGTCCTTATCTTCTTGGAGTGTGCTATTAAGTCATTCAGGACTCTGCGGCGCTGTTCATGAGCTGATGTGGTTGTCCTGTGTTGTTAATAAGCATTGCTGTCGGGGCTGACAACTTACCGTTCCAGGGGGAAAGGAAGTAGAAGTTGTGACCTGAAACACTTGCACAATTCATTTTTGATTCAACTGCGTATGAAGATAATTTTTTACATGAGATTTTTGCAAATAGCATAAATATGTCAATGTAGAATATTTAACTGCCTGTCAAAGTTCAGAAATTATTATAGAGTCGCTTCTTTAATGATGTTGAGTGGTAGTTATGTACACTTTAATTTGTCTAACATCTGCTCCTGGCAAATGTAAGCAGATGCATCTAATTATTACCTTTCGATACTTGTATATGCATAGCATGAATAAGAACATGAAAAAATTAGATTTTTGTGAAGTAGAGGTAAAATGCCTTTGAAGCAAACAACACGGCAATGAATCGGATAGCTAAAAATATCTATTTTAGAGTTGGGAAGTTAGCAAATAAACACAAGCAATACATTATTCCAAGTGAAAATGCTGTTTGACAATGATAGACATATTTAGTCTATGTGAAATTTAAATTAGTATAGAGCTCTAAGTCAGAACCATGTTCTTTCCAATTTCTGTTGATTGATAGGGGTCATATTCTTGACCTTACTTTCCAACTGCAAAACCATTCACATTTTATTTGAGTGGTTTTTACATGTTGCAAGATTTTTAAATTGGTTAAAACCCCAATTAAAGTTGTGCATTTACCCTTTTTAACACAACACAATAATTACGCAGATTTCTGGTCTGCATCAGGAAACAGAAGTTTAGCTATAAATCCCCTGCAGAATGATCCTGCACTTGGTTATGTCTGTCTCCTCAGATTGGGACCTCCAATGTCATAGCCCCTCGTGCAGCCTCTCCACCGCTCTCACCTACGTCTGTAGCCCTGGATTTTGGGTGAGTTGTTGACAGCGCAGTTCTTGGACTTGCTGCTGTGCCCAGTGACAAATTGCTGCCACCCAGCTGGCTGCCACCATGGAAGCCTGCAGGCAGGCAACGCCGTTTGCCTGGACAGCAGGGTCTTGCTGCTGTGCGAGGGAGTAGCTGCCGGCTTTTCGTCCGTACTTCTGACAGACTGCTGTCTGCCCTGTCCCCGGCAAGGTTGCTGCTCTGCATGGCAGCATGCTGGAGAGTCTCTGGACTCTTTGGGGTTATCAAATGTACTGCAGAATGAGGGTGAGATGGGTTTCTAGGGTGATTTCATCAGGAAAAGCTGAACTCTGACAACTGTTGCAAGAGCAACTTAATCTCAAACAAATCAAGAAGTCGCACTATTCACACCAAGTGCAAAGTTGGTTGGGTTATCACCTCTCATACACAGAGTGCACATCATGCCAATAAGGAAGGAAATATTTGACTTTAAAATATCTGTTCAATCCACAGATAAATTCTTTTAGCAGTTTAAATTTTAGGAATGTTTGTTTCACTACTAAATGATCTGATTTTATTCACAGTATGTAGACAAAATGGCTCTGCTCATAACCAAATATCAAATTTTCTACATGGTCCAAAACCTGTAAATAGTTCAAATTCTGCTAGATGAGAAAGATGTAGCTAAAACCATACTGCATGCCAATACAGATCAGTGGACAACCTAAAAATAATTATTCATCCATCTTAGTGTGCTAGAGTGAATTTTGATTCTGTTCCTATACATGCAAACAGATACTTTTTCTACACAATTAGCTAATTTCTGTGATGACTATAGTAAGTTTGTGTCTTTTTCCAACTTGAATTGCAATTATCAGCTACTAGCGGAAATAGAATTACCAAATCATTAATTATATAAGACAACAACAAAAAGTAGACCATATGCCAAACTCAGAAACTAAACATATGTGTGAGTTGTACTTCAGTATATAACCTAGTTTTACATTATCTCTTTCAGGTTTGTCCAGGTTCATCAGAAAAAGAATTCATTCCTATATGGCCAACTTTTCTACATGGTCCCAAATCCAGCAGCTTGCCTTCAGAAGCTGCTGGATGCTGAGCACGTTAAAACGTCTGATGCTATACTGGAAAAAAAACTTTTAGAAATCTGGTTGTTATGATGGAAATGGATGCATTTGAAAAACATGGCTGATTGGTTATCTTTTACAACTAACTGTAATAAATGCGTTTGCACTAATAAAAGAATTGACTTTGAATTCAGACTCTGCTCCCCAGTGGAGTGATTTATTTTATGCTTAGAAAAGGCCTTTGCTAGAATTATTGATGTGTGTGTTATTATTACAATAACATGACATGGTAGAAATACTCCAAATCGATTAATAAAGTGGGTCCCTGATAATATAAAAACTAAATACAAATACAAATTATTTATCTTTCCTACCAGATACACAGATTATACATGCGTTTCTATGTGAAGGGATGCAGATTTTAAATCCTGGTTCTATGCTACTGTACATGAGAGAAACATCCAGTGCCTTCATGTCACACTAACTCATATTTTCAGTAACATGGCTCCCCTACCTAGGCTTTAAAAAGCTACTGGTTTATGGTAATATTACCATTTCAAAAAAGTAATTTGTTGATCATTCACAAGCCATCTGAAATGTATGAAGAGTCACTGCTTGAAGCTACTGTTTCAAAACCTTTACCTGAGTAAAACCCTATGAATTCTAGAAGGCCAATTTAATTAAAATTTATTTTAAAAATATCAGTGGGTAATACTGCTTTTTTGGAGTACAAGAATTTATTTTACATACTTTTGTGTTTTCAAAATT
This sequence comes from Pandion haliaetus, assembly GCA_013401275.1. Lineage (NCBI taxonomy): Eukaryota > Metazoa > Chordata > Aves > Accipitriformes > Pandionidae > Pandion > Pandion haliaetus. The sequence continues at coordinate 27,317 of VYZV01040241.1, forward strand.
GTTTGACCTTCCCTTGCAGGAATAGTCTTCAAATGACTACAAAATGTTATGTCATTTGGGTGTTTCCAGTAATGATGAATGCAAATTTTATTGATAACTGTAGGAAATTAGCCCCTGCCTTTCATAAGGCTAGAATTTCTTTGACTGTCATATGTTCAGGGGACACTCCAGTTACTCCTACTTAGTTAAGGTCTCCTTTCAGTCAAAGCGGATGAAGTGGTTTGAAATTGGGGAACAAAGAAGTGGAAAGTCATGTGCCTAGGAACTAAGAATGACAACATTAGCTGATTACTTGGTAGGAAGCACAGAAGATGAAGCTGTGTCTTTTGGGTAGCTGCAATAGTACTATGAGCTATCAGTGAAATGCCTGTGTGAAAGATGCTATTGTAATCCTAGCATGCAGCAGGTGATGAAAGTAGCAGTGCCACTGCACAGGGTATCAGTTAAAATTTCACCTAAACTATGCTGTGAAGTTCTGGACACCTTTCCTCAAAAACTTAAACTGGAAAAGGTGTAGCAAAGGGCTAATGAAAGTCCAAGGGAAGAGAGAACCTGTCTTCTGAATAAAACACTGGCTTGTTTAGCTCAGTGACATGAAAAATGTGAGTGTATTATGACTGTCTCCCTGCACCACATACACTGATTTCTTTCAAACTGTATAACAGGAGATGGAGGGACCGTGTGCACCTACATCTCAGCAAAACACGCCATCAGGACACATCTGCATTGTTTACCTTGATCCTAGGGAAGGAAACACGCCATGTTCAGATGTAACAGTTTACAGTTGATTGCCTCGAGAACCATCCAGTCACATTTCTTTATCATTTGGCATTAACCTTTCACAAGAAGTCCTAAAATAAACTCCAACTTATATAAAAAAATAGGCAACAGGTCTTTTTTTTCAAAGGTGCCTAGGTGCAGTCAGGTTGTAGGCTCCTAAATTACTTATGAACTTAAACTCCTTACCAAAGCTCTTGTCAAATAAATTGTTCAAATTGTAATGGGAATTAATCTGAATAAATTAATCAGAATTTTTCTAATTTATTAGAAAAAAGTATTAATTATATTTAGAAGCATCAGTTGCCTACTTAATGTTGATCTGATTCACTGGTTGCTGTCATTGATTGTCACTAATGAAAGATTCAAGGTGTTTATTTTAGATGATTTATAGTGGTGTTAAAACAGAAAATCTGAACTAAGCCTGAAGTTGCGGGACTTATCCAAGCACACTTAGGGCTAAAGCCACAAAGCTATTTACATATCTCAATCCTATTCAAGTGCATATTTCACACTGCACACACACATCACTGTGCATTTGGAAACCGAAACACGGACCTCAAGAGCGTGTGAAACCATGTGCATGGGGTCTACTGGTACTGGAGAGATGGCAGTGACAAGCTGCACCTCTGCAGCATGTGGAGATGCCTGATGCCATCTGCTGATGGGTTGCCTCACCAAAAAGTGATGTAAAGGCCCAGGAGTATGGGAAAGGGAGGCAACAGCCTGTTTTGAGGGTGCAGTTTGAGTGGCGTGACGGGTCGGTAAATAGGAGTTGGAGACCTCTGTGCTTTTGTGATCTGGACGTTGGAGTTTCTCAGGAGCACACTGATGCCCCAGTACCAGGATCCAAGTGTGACTGATGCACAGGGAAGAAAGAGCTCATGAGACAGGCTGATGAAGAAAAAAGACACAAAGCAGAGGTAAAGCTCTGCTTTGGCACCCCAACACCTGGCAAAACAAAACCAGGGTGCAAGTTACAGTGCAAGTATAAGCAGTTGTTGCTTTCAGACTGTTTCTACATCATCATGTTAGCATTATCACAGTTTTATTTTAAATATGCTTATTCTTGCACTCAGGGATTATGTTCAATTTTGAATGAAAGGAAGCATTGAAAGGAGAAGATATTGATGAAAACCTGCAACAACAGTGGCAGTGTGCAGTTTACATGTAACTACAGTTACTATGGTACTTAGACAGGAGGAGAGCATGTTCATAGCTTTAATGCACCAGACCTATGGCACGTCCATGCCCGGATAAGCATTCTCTAGAAGAGTCATAGCAGAAGAGCTGCACATTTTAAAATACTTCTGTTGTGTGATTCAGATTCTGGACTGAGCTCAGACAGACAATTTACAAATAACGGGCCAGATTCAGCTAACGTGATGCTATTAGAACTCTACAGGTTCTGATGGGGTTGTATTCCTGTAAAGATGTACGCTTCTCCCAGTAAACAATAAAATAATGATTCGTGTAGAATGCTGTGATGCAAGACTAAATACAACCCAGAATTAAAACATATATGCTTCCCTCCTTTCAGGAGGAACACTGGATTTTTCTGTCAGTTTCTGCCTGCTAGGTATTTCTTTCTCCTTCTATAAACCTAGTTTGTGCTTGGGCAAATTCTTCATTTATTGATTTTTTTTAGTATTCCACCTACAGTCATCCATTATACGGTCTATGCCACTGGAGCTTTATCCTCTTTGCCATATTTTTGTTTCTGAGTATATCTGATTTGGTCTGTGCTTTTAAATGCATTCCTCCTTCCACGGAAATCATATTTCTTCCTCTAAATGTATTCACCCGTACTTGTTTGTACCACTATGCGCTTTTTAGATTACACTTGGTGTTACAGTATTATCAGACCACAGCAATAGATTCCTCCTTATTTCTCTGCTGTGGATTTAGTCTCAATTCACACAGATGTAACAGTGCAGAAACTGAAATAGAACATTTTAAGGTGTTGGAATCAATCTTTTTCCACAAGCCAGCACTTGTATTTATGTGAATGTTTTTTAATAAGTATTTCTCTTCCTCATAAAAGTGCTGTGAATAACAAGCAGTCGTGCAATTTTGCAGGGCTGATCTTGGGAACTTTGCTGGTTGCTGTGTGTTGGCTGTTGCCATACTTCTGTGCATCAAATGTGTTTGTTCACTATTAGATGCAACCAGTTTAAACCTCATTAACCTAAGCCTCTCCAAACCACATAGGTAGTAAATATAACTCCCTGCCTTGGAAAAAATACAGATCATTGAAGCCACCTAAAAATGGATGATTTTATCAATATGCTCAGGTTTTTACATATGACCTGAGATACCCGAGCTCAAATTTACCAGGCCCATAAATTCAACAGACAGAAGGAAGAGGAAAGGTGAAAGACTTCCACAGTTCAGCCAGAAGCATTCTGCATTTTATTCCAAGATTTACATGCAGGCAAAAAAAGGTAACTTTGGCTACTGATCCCTCTCTTTCTGGCAGCTGCCACAGGCTGATACTGCTGTGTGTTTTGATGTTGCATTACAGAACACAAGGTATTCACTGGACAGAGAGTTCATGTAGGTCTAACTACCTGGATAGTTATACATACAGCATTAAGGAAATGGCATCTAGCCATTTTGAGACTTTTCTTTATATTATATAGATTTCAAAGCAGTTCCTCAAAAGGACCTCAGGACAACTGTTGAGAGCAATTAAAATATTCACTAGCAAGGGGCAAATCACAATAGATTGCAACCAAGCTAATCTGATGCAGTCATTGTATTTCTTTATTTGTTTCCCTGATAATCAATACAAATCACAACTTTCCCAGGACACTCAAACTCCCTTCAGATGGATTAGCCAAACTATTTCTAAGCAATTTTTAAAACTCCCTTCTTTTTTAGAAATTTCTATTCTGAATATTGCATCTTTACTGAACATTTTATTCTTTTACTTTTCATATGTTGCATCTTTACTGAACATTTCATTCTTTTACTCTTCATATGCAGAAAAAAAGTTGATACCTTTTACTCAAAACATACTCTTTAAACACAAAACTTAAAAAAATATTCTTTTTACTTCACTGATCACTTTAACTGTGAAGTTGTTACCAGAAAATTTTAATCAGAAAATCCTCAGCAATCTTGGTCCAGCAATATTGTTCTTATTCTTTAAGCTTTTAAACTACTACGGAACTTCCAAAGTTCTTTGCTGTTTTCTGTCTTAGAAGCAAACTGGAACAATCATAAAACCATACAACTTTGGCCCTAACATTTGTTTAAATATTCAGTGCAGTTGTTACTAGGGCCTCCAACCAGAATGATGAAATCCCATTCATTTTGTGTAGCTATCACTCCACAAAAAGAAACAGCTTCACAGAAAATACAACTGAGTTTTACCCTTTTGTACATGTATGATTTAGTTACAGCACAGAAATAATCCATGCAGCAGAGATGGAAACAATTTGGAAATACAAGTGTTCTGTTGCAATGAAGTCAGACAGAGTGGCTTAAGGGGTTGTGCTCTCCCTCATTTGGCAATAAAAGAAGTAATATTTGGATTATTTACTACCATTACATGATATAGTGTCACTAGTTGATACATTTTAAACCACTATAAATAAAAGGAATACAGAATGACACCCATATGCAACAGAGATTGACACTAAAAATATTTAACTGTCATATGCCTTTACTGAAGTCAGAGGAAAAAAACCCAAGCCCTAATGCACTATCCTTAAGAAGCCTGGCAAGTATGTCAGTCTAAAGGAGGTACAATATTTGCGCAGATACGGTTTTACCAGAGAACCCAGACTTCCAATGAAAGATTGGAAATAGCCAAAATACTAGGAGGACAGTACCTTACACATGATTCAGCTCAGCAAGAAAACATAGGTATCATAACAGTGTCCAAAGACAGTTTGAAAATGCAGATGCTGGAGATTTAGTTTCATTATAAAAATGTATATGAAAGGCAGAAAGGATCAGAGTAACAATGCACGATCCATGAGGAGAGGGCTGCGTGTGCAGCCCTGGGAGAAAGACAAGCCCCACAGGGGTTTTTTTGGGGTAGAGTGCTTATGGCAATGACCAACTTATTTCTGAACACAAGGGAGATTCCTCTTGTTTATGCACAGTGTGACCAGGAAAAGAGGGCTTTGCGTACATTCTTGCCTTTGTGTGTTTCCTTTGTAAATAAACACCACCACTGAACCAAGGAACACCAAACTCATTCATTTCCCTTTCTTACCAAAAAGGTAACAAACCCCTGTATGTTATCAAACTGCATGAATCTCAGCACAGTAATATCCACATGTGCTGTTACAGTTTTAAAGATTAATTAAATAATATTCACAAAAACAATTCCATTATTTAGTATTTACAAATTAATTCTGTCTGGAATACACGCGATGAAGCACGAGATGAATGGAAAAGATGAAAAGAAACAAAGGCTCAAAGGTTGTTTATGTATTAAAGTATTTTAATATGACTGAAATATTTTTTAGTAAATCACTTCAATTTTTGAGATTTAAGCCACTGTTGAAGTAGAAGTAATTGACACCCTGTGGATGCAGAACAAAGAAAGACAGTGTTACTTTGTACTTAAATATAAAAAAAAGGGTAAACAAGTGAGTTCCCAATTGCCTGTGTATTGAACTCAAGGGCTGAATCAGCTCATTCCTAGAGCTGCACTACCTTTTCAGTGTTTCTAATTCAGGAAAATATTGGCCTTTAACTAACTAGAGTGTGTGGTTAAAATCCAAGATTTGCTCATTTCTTGCTCATACAAGATATTATTATCCTTAGAAACAAAATTAATTTAAAAAAGAAGTTGGCTGCTTAGAATTAGCAAGCCTCTTCAGCTTAATGCATTTGCTGGGGGTAGCAGGTGAAAACACCTCTTTCTTTCAGAATCAGTGACTGCCATTTCAGGCTGCAAAAAAAGAAAGCAGTAAAATGTCAGCTGACACAATGAATATCTGTATAAAAGCATTGATACAACTTGGCTAAAGCTAAGGAGATGTACGCGATAGCTGAGGGCAGTAGAGCTGTCAGCCTGCTATGCAGATTTTATTGTATTTCTTGTAAAAAAACAGTAACGCAGTTTATATTGTGCACTACAGATAAAATATTTTTGCATTTGTTAGTGCTCATCTTCCTACAAGCACTTTTACTTTGTCACTGACATAAATCTGCAGTATTAGCAGCTGCAGAATAAAGGTATGCAACAAGATGCAATGACTTTGTTAACTGATAGCTGCTTGTCTGCTTGTTCAATTAAATCAGCTCAATGAAAATATTAAAGCAAACTTGATTAAAAAGCAACCTTATTTAGAAAAAAAAAAAAATTACATTAATCAAACTAGAGCATCTGCCAAATTTCCATGATGTCAGTTTTAGTGAAGAAGCAACCCAAAACTCCACGGGCAGCCACTCTGATGCTTCTGAAGATATTTGAAGTACAAAAGTGCACAACATTTGCATCCCCATAAACATGAGATAAACACATTTCTTTCTTGCATCTGTCCTCTTTTGGTAGCTTTGGACTATTATGTGATCTCTGTCTACCAATATAATCTGGCTGGCACTAACTCAAAGAGTGACAAAGGGTTTTCCTATGACAAAAATGCTTCATATTTTCCCTTCTGTACTCCCACATATATTTGCATCCATCTTTGATAGCCTGTGGACTCTGCTGGGCCTTAGAAAACACTCAGAAAGTTTGCAGAAAGAAGAGAAACTATTTTAGCTGCAGAAAAACTATTTCAGAACATTTCTATTGTCTTAGAAAACATTTTAATATTCACACTGTCCTCAGCAGTTGGTTTGCTCATGTTGCTCTCATTGGCAGCACATAAAGCACAAGAACTCATCAAAAAGAGGACAAGGATAAAAAGAGTACCCAAAAGTCAAATAACTGGTAAATTGGGGTCTCCGGTAAACACCATGGTGAAACCAGGATACATTTTCCTGGTACACAATTCTGATCTGACAAGAGATATAAATAGTGGGACTACTAGTAAATTATGTAAATCACTTACTACTGATGCCAGTACAAGCTCTCCCTTTGTCTTTCATAAAACAAATAACATACATAAACAGGACCAAAAATCTGTAGCAATGATTAGTAGGAGTTTTTATTTCCTTTTTGACTCTTAATGAAGAGACAGCACAACAAATTAAAAATGAAAATAAAACAAAAATTGTCTCCAACAGACAGTTAACTTATAGTCTGTAAAAATTTAACATAACTTCAGCTAGATCTGTAAACCTTGCATTGCTGTTTTCATGTTTGTGTGTACACATCACTTGAAAGAATATACACATAAAAACAAAACAGTTTTTTTCCTGAAATCTATAAAGTAGCCACAGAAGCACGTTTGTTCTGAAATACAAATATTACAAATATGAGAAAGCCTGTTCAAATCTAGGAATGTAAATATTGTTTATGAGATAAATCAACTTAGGAAGTGGATAAGTATTCTCTTTTTCTTGCACAAACAAAATAAACAGTACTTATTTTACAAGGATTTCTCGAGATATTTTTCAGTGGCTCTTTACAAAATAATTCTAGTCCACAACATAGAGTCTTTCAGTGTGTTACTTACAGCTCATTTAGTGCTCAAGGTTTTGTTTTTCAGAGTTCTCAGAATCTGGCACCCAAACACCAGCTTGTGACCTTGCAATACAGTAACCCATCTCACATCTTTCAACAAAAAGAACGTTTTTCTCTACTGGATACTTGACACAAGATGACTCATGAACTGAATGCTTGGCAACGTTAGGCAACGAGATTAAAACACCATTTTCTGAACCTTCTAGTAGCTTGTTGACTACTTAATAATAATTCAGAGTCTCCCACTCCAAACCATTGCTTCTTTTTCCTTTACACTTGCCTTTTTCCTTTCCCTTCTCCTTCCCCTGCCTTTCCTACCCGCCGCCTTTCCTTACTCCACCTCTCCCCTTCCCTCTTTTTTCTTTTCTTATCAAAAATAACAAAGTTCATCATTTGAGACATTATGCAGTGAAGGCAATGAAAAGAAACTCAAGCGGGTCTTGGATGACAACAGGAATGGTACCCCACGAGACGCTTACTCAGGATACTGTTGCTGTATTTTAGTGCCAGTGTATTGCGTTCTTAATGCTCCAGGCCCGGAT
>VYZV01040241.1:44164-54982 GCA_013401275.1 Pandion haliaetus
CTCCTCAGCTAAACCACTGGCTGGTTCCTGCAGCACTCTCCTGTGTTTCTAGGTAGTTTGGTAATTAAACAGACCTGGCTTTGAGAGGCAGGTCACACAATTATTCTGAGGCAAACAAGACAACTTTTCCAGGCTACTGATAGTGGCTGTTGCACTCTCATTGCGTTTTACATATTTAAAGCCTAACTTCCATCACAAGGTAAAATTAGCACTGAAGCAGATAATTTTTTAAAGCATCAGTTCATAATGTTAAGCAGAGCAAGTGACTTTCCCTTTGAATTTGCATGTTAACATCCATCCCCACAGTCTGTGTGTTCCTTGTTTTAAATGGCAATAGGTGGAAAAAAAAGCCAGGGAGGCAAAACAGCAGCAAGCAGTAATGGTGAAATGAAATAGAATTTAGTGCTACAAAAAGTCTCCTTTTATTATTATTAAACAGCAACATTAAAGCAGCACCTGAATGTATTAGTTTAGATTAGGCTGTATTTGGTAGCTACTATATAGAATAGACATGAATACAATCTTCATTCTGTACAGTTTATGCTCTAAAAGACATACTGAGATGCAAAACGATGTTTGAGAAAAAATACAAATACATTCAATTCTACTGATATACTGACCTCTTTGCATATTAAAATAATAGTCAGTTGTTTGTATGCCATCATCCTCTCAATGCACTAAAAAGCACTAACACTTAAGAGGTCTGTCATTGGTATTCCAGCAGAAACAGGTCACGAGCAGCCTGAAACCTTATTGATGATGATGAACTGCATCAAAAAAGGTGTGGGCATTTTGAGTAGCAGAGGGGTGAGGAAGATGAGGGTAGCTCCCTTTGTGGAGGGGTAGAGAGCAATCTGATAAAATACAAAAACGAACCAGCCAGGAAAGATAGAGCTGTTTCCAGGTGAAAAGCACAAAGAGAATGTGATGGAAGAAGAAGATGGGGCAGTGGGAGGATTCTCAATGTAAGAGTTCTGAATCCAAACTTACTGGCAAAAAAAGTTGCTTGAGTGTCTGTACTTAAAAAAGAAGGAAAAATGAGGAAGATGTGAGGAAAAACAGAAAAGGAAAGGCAATGTCAATGAAGCACACTGAAATAAGCTTGGATCACACAAGGACATGTTTTAGACACTTACTGTAGAGATGCATGAGCAATTACAAGCAGAAAGAGAATAAATAAAATTAGTTGTAACCTTAAACAAACACAGAATGTGAATGGAAAGGCAAGCCTGGTGCTACGTATTTATCCAAGCATTGCTGAGTCTTGATCAAGGAAACCAAAACCTTTGGATCCGAATGACACCAAGGATCAAATAAAAATATATTGACCATAGCTAGTGCTGGTTCAGACCTAAGCCAGAGAACTCATGACAGGGTTTAACTGTCACATAGCTACAAAGGGAATTATTTGGTAATAATTATGGAAAGAAAGAAATTCAAGCATGGTAGCTTGTCTTAGCAATGACCAATGCTGAAGAAATCTTTCCAATCACATTCAGCACAACTAGAACTTAGGGGGGGGTTGGTTTGTGGTTCGTTTTTTTTAACTGCTGTTATCTCTGACATAATAATTTATTCGGTGCAGGGCTCTGTTGGAGAGAAATGCCAGTCTGCTTCAGACGACCAACTGCTGGAATTACAGCCCATTGCTAATCATTTGTTCACCTTGCTTCTTTGCAGGCTCGATCATTCCTTCTCTGTGATCTTTGCACACTCTTTTGCTGTTCCCCTCCTCCCGTTCTTAGCAGAGAGTGGACATTTTGAAGGCCAAGCATGAAAGGAAGAAAGAGGAGACTACTTTGAAGTCCCTCCATCTCACCATGCTAAGCTCAGCAGAAAGTTTTAAGGCTTCTAATATGACTTCTCTACTTGCAACTTGGGGTGTGCTCCCCTGTTTCTGGAAGGACAAGAAAACAAAACTTCATTCCCTCAGCACAGCAGGGAGGCTTCGCAGGAATAGTGAGTGTACTCCCAGATATCCTTGTTTATAATCAAGACCAAAATGCTAAGCTCATAGGCAAGGTCAATTATATAAATTAACTTAAATAGTTCCAGCTGGCTTAATTTGTTTTGAAAAGATCCCATTAGTATGTACACTCTTCAAACAAAAAGAAATCTGTCTACAAGTGCAGGGTGTATTTATGTGTATAATTAGTGTAATTGTAATAGCTACAAAATGAAAATCTGTAGAAACACTCTAGAAAACATGGAGTAACCAATAACAATTACCATTCCTATTGATACAATGTGCTAACTGGCTGAAGAGTTCCCTTCTAGAGACTTTTAAACGTGTTTAGTTTTATAAAGAGCATGAAAAGACAGACAGCTAAGATCCTTTGCACTGCAGGTCATTTGTCTAAATCCAGTGCAGGTTACAAGAGCTAGATAGTCCTGTATCAAGTGTGGTTCACAGCTTGTATGAAATATTTTGTTCTCCTTAATGAAGTCTTAAAGAGCACATCACAAAGATGGTTAAGGCACAAACGCTGAGAGCTGATTAAGAACTTTCTTTTTTTAAGCTTGGCTAAATAAAACCACACTGTCTAAAACATTTCAGTACATTCCTAACTTTATGCCTGGGCAGAGGTCACGCGGAAGCAAAGGGGACAACATACAAGCTCCAGGTTGAAGACACACCTAAGTAAGTGAGCTGCTGAATAAGACCTAAATTACACCCTTGTGAGGAAGCTCAGCTGGAAGGCCAAAGTCATAGAGAACAAATTACCACTTCGCCCTCAGACATGCCATCCGCCAGACACAAAGAGAATTGCATCAGTGGGGGCTGGGGAGAATTTTACATTGGTGACAAGATAGGTGCGATTTTCTATCTATCCAGCCTAGGGAGAGCGATAATATAGCAACCCCCTCCAATAGCCCTGCTGGCACTCCAGGAGACCTAGGCTTCTGAAAGGAACTCCTGAGCAGATCTCAGCCTGGCTCTCCACCCCCTGTGCAATTATGCTACTTTTCAGGATGCTAACATCGTGGCCTTTAAACAAATTAAAACTTGAAAATCCACAGATAAAATGTTGAATGTGAATTTTATTCCAGATTTGAAGGGTTGTTTGCTGGAATTGCAGTAATGTAGGAGGATAAAAACTCTCTCAGAAGAGCAGGATAACCTCTGCTAGTAAGACCTTTGGAAAGCTATACCATTCAGCCAAGTACCTGAGAGCTAAGGATACAATTCTCAAGCAGAAATGATTAAACTGTACCTTGAGATGGGAGTGCCGCTCACTGCCTACTGTTTTCAATCTAGCTGTTTGTTATGATGTACTTACTCAAATGATATGGAGGCCAATAAACTAATGGAGGTCTTCTTTAAATAAACCGGTTTGGGCCATGTGGTCTTTTCAGCTAACAATGTTCTATCACATCAGCAGCCGCAAAAGAATAAACCAAATTATTTCCTCAGACATGACTCTTGCCTCAGTTTGGCTCCCAGCTGAGAAACTGCCTATTCCCAGGAGAGCACGGTCCACCATTGGATGGGTGATGCAGAAACGCTCTCATGCTGCTGGGGCTGAGCTGGCTCCAGTGGGTCATACCCTTCCCTGCCACAGGGGTGGTGGGCTTGGCTTCCAGGAGGAGGATCTTGCTATGCCTAGGAATTGGGCCCCTTCGGCTGCCTCCCAGCCTGGCAAAGGACTGACTGCTGGTACCTGTCCTGTGCATCAACAGGGGACTGCAACCCTCAGGGCTATCAGTCTGTTTCTGCTCCCTTCACAAGCAATGAAAATTGTATTTTAAAACTACACAGATACATACCTATATATCCAAAGAAATGATGACTTTTCATGCCACTGATGAGTAGCCCACAGGTCAGCCCACATCTCTGATATCTAAGATGACAATATTAATATTTCTATTATCTTTGAGAAACAGGGTACAGAGCTACCCTGAGGAGTTTTACACATTATTTTCTTCACATTGTATTACTGGGTTTATATTCTAGTAGAAAAAAAAAAGTCATTCTTTTTCTGGCATACTCCTCCAGCTTGCAAGAGGAGATCAAGCACATTGTGTGAACAAGAATTCAGAGAGAAAAAAAAAAGTCTAGCTGTTTGATATGATAATTAATTTACCATAACAAATAGAAAGAAAAAAACATTTGGCAGGTGGTGATGGACTTAGTGCTGCTACTAGCAAATTTTATTTTACTTTCAGTAAAAGCACATTCACTGCATAGTAACCTGGAGTTCACTTTACCAAAATCAGTCAAGAAACAGCCTGTCAACTGCAACAGATGTAGCTGGCTTAGAGTACTCACTTTCAAAGTGTTGAGTTGGCAAGGCTTGTCTTCCGTTTGGGGGCACAGGACAGGGCACCACCGTTCGTGTTTGACTTTGCCTCTACTCTGTGCATTGTCCTTTGTTCTTTACACAGGGCATATGAAATGCTAAACAGTAATCATCTAATTTTATCTGAGCATTTATGTTTAATGAGGTCCACATTGTTCCTTCCTGTAAATCACAATGTATCATTTGCCAAAAAAAAATTCTTAAATGAAAGAAAGAAACAGGAAATGAGTACTGAAGAGGGGAAGGACTACAGAGTAAAAATTACAAGAAAAAGCACACAAATATGGCTTGGCCAGCTAAACAGTTCCTCAGCTGACAACTCATAGCTTCCCTACAAACAGAGTTGCTCTCTTGTACGTATTTTATAAATCACTATTCTGCTGCCAAACAGTATGTAACCAGTTAAGCTCCTAGAGATGTTATATCTACATCAGAAAGAATAGCTCTATTTTTAGCCACAAACATGTTCTGGTTAAAGAAAAGCAAAGTAAAGCCATGGCAATTAAATCTAATAGCTGTGCACAGCAGTCCTGTCAGGCTGCCTCTCTATAGGTGAATGGAAAATGCAGGGGGACTAAAAGCTCTGTAGCTGAAGGAAATTGCACAATTAAGATGCTTTTCTGATTTGGCAATTTTAATCTGTTTTTTAGGGGAAAGAAGCTATGCATTTGAGATTTTCTTCTAACAACAGGGAAAACATTTCAGTGAGATTTGTTCCTTTGATCCTCTAACTTATTCCTTCCAAGAATTAGAAATACAGTGAGTTTCAATTTCTTAGAGCATGTTCTGCTCTAGGAGAAAGGACTGAGAGGAAGATGTAATCATTCACCATTTGGCTCTTTGCTTTCCTTCCAGGGTTCTCAACTCCACCTCTAGTCTTTAGATCCTCAAAAAAACCCACCAAGCAGACAAAAAAAACCCCTAAACACAAAATACAAAGCCAAAAGAAACCCCTAGCACAACAAAATGCTCGTTTCTTTTTCAGATATTGCAGACATTTCTCATTAGCAGACCTTTCTTTGACCCAAATTTGAGAGTGCTTGGTAAAGCCACTTGTAAGATACAAGACCTGGGATAAACAGGTGTTAATTATGTTTTGAAGAGTCTCTTAGCACTTTTTGCCATGTTGCATCTCCAAAAATTGTCTGTTCTGGAAACTTCAAATAAACCTCATCTGAAGTGAGATGTAGCTGAAAAGGGCCATTAGAAGAAACAGGAAGGCATTCTGGGATATTATTTGTTGGTAATTAGGAAAGTAAGAATCTTATGAGCTTTGAAAGATTTTTAAAGCATGCAAAATGACTAAATAATGTTTAGAGTCCTAATCCTTATGCTTAACTACAGGCGAATGCAGCATTGGAGGAAACAAGGGAGTAACAAGATTGTTAGAATGGTGGAACTGAGCTCTCTTCCACCCTGTTGAGACACACATTTTTCAAGGCAACTGGCAAGGAAGTTTTACAGCCAGCAGCGCCTTACGATGACATTTTCAGGATGACAGTAGTGCCTGAATCAGAGAAGCTTCCTTCAGGTTTGCAGTGGAAAAACGTAATCCAACTGAACTGGAAGAGATTTAGCACGTCGAAGCTTGCACCCTATGCTGCACAGGGTATAGCACATCTGGCCCTTTGCCTCTTATGTCTAAAGAGATGGACCCAAGAGCTCTCCCAGGTGAGGCTACGAAGGCCAGAAAATAATCACGGCATTTACCAGCCAGGCCCCTGAACAGGACACCAGGGACCAGCATTCAAGGCACGTCTTGGAGTCTTTTCTCCGAGGATGAGTTACTGCAGTGCTTCTGCTCACAGGCTGTGATATGGGTCAGCTGTACATGGAAAAAAATGGCTGATAATGGGCACATCTAACTGAGCTTGTGGCACCTGTGCAGGTTTTTCCTTTTTGGAAAACTACGATCAGTAGCAGAAGGCTTCCCAGTGTAATTTGATAGGGATGCTGGAACCGGATATTTAAAAAGTGGGGGAAAAAGGATTTGAAACCACAGCTAACACAAACATATAATCTTAAGATTTGCACATTAGAGCTCCTTCTTAAAATGAAGGGGTAGAACCCATTTATGATCTCTGAACAACCTTAGGCTCTCTTTGAGGGTCTCCGTGCAGTCTTTATACAACCACCCTGTTCGTACACTCCAGCCAATGTGAGCTTCATGAAGAGAAGCACCATTTCATATGACACTCTTAGTCAAATAGTCCAAATCACTATCACAAAGATTTCATTTTTCTTTTCTTCAGAGGGCATACGCTCCTACCCAGTCAAACACTGAGTCTGAAGTATCTCTTCATCTATAATAAAGGCATACCACAGCAGTTACAGATATGGATGCTGTGTTAATAAACACCGAGGACCACAGCCTTATTTGTATCTCTGAAGGTCTGCAAGGAGGGAAAGCAGAAATCCGTACATACACATGGCAGGAACACTGAGTAACTGCCACGGTAGACACATGCAGCTCTCCAAAGGCTGAGGGAGAGGCAAGGGAAATACAAAATCAAGTAGTATAGAGAACCCACAGACCCATGAAAACTCCTCTTCAAATGTTTTGTCCCACTGTCTTGCAGAGAAAATATACAGAAAAGAAATTCCTAGAGGAAAAAGTCTTTATTAAGCTAAAATCATAGTTCAGAACATCAGTGATACAGCAAAATAGAATTATTTAAATTCAACTTTTAAATTTCTATACTAATACCATCCTGTGGGATCCACAGAGAGCTCACAAAAGAAGCTGTAACTTACATCAACTTGACTAAGGGCAGAAGATGTAAGTCCACTTTCCACTATGTTTTACTGTGAACCCTTCCATTATGTTATAGAAGTTCAGTATGTCACACAAAGGCACAGAGGTTACATGAAATTAGACTTGCATGTAGCTAGAAAGCTGCAGAGGAAGAAAGAACCTGACCTTAAACTGTTAACTTAACAAAAATACAATACTGTTGCATAAGTACAGTAATAGAGAAAAATGGTTTCCATGCAACATAGCTAGATAATCTGAATAAAAAGCTATATTTAGTTTTCAAGAAAAATGACTTCTTCAGATGAAAGCATCACTTTCACTGTACTCAAAAATTACTTCTTGTCAGTCATAAGTATGTGTATCATCTATTTACGTTTTACATAGATTTGATATTTTACCCGCTACGTCTTAAATGCTAATTTCTATTAAAATACATATAATTTGTCCTTGATAGTAGAATATTTTATTCCAGTAGGTTCTATTTATTAAAATGAATAAATATAAAGTTTTCCTTGAAGACAACCACATTGTTATATGAATAGAAGACAGTGATGTTTCTATGATAATAATTGTAATTTTTAAAGACACTGGTGTAATTTCCTTGTAAACCAATTTCTCACAACACTACTGTACAATAGCATAATAAAGATATCTTTTTTTCCAGCTTATCCTTTAAGGACCTCTCTTTGCCCATTTAAAAAATCTTATGCTATGTTGAATGCATGGCACTTACATACAGTGCTCATCACAACAGAATTCAGAAGATGTTATTAAGGACTACAGGATTAATTTTGAACAGGACACCACACCAGAAGTCTGTAAGCCAGTCCCTAAACCAAAGTACTCTCTACACCAAGAAAAGTTAAAGAAAAAGCAAGCAGACAGGAGAGCACGACAGCGACAGAATTCATATTAGTGTCACAGAGAGAGTCATGCTTTCTATATATAGTTACATATGGCAGGACGACAAAAGCAGTAGGAAGGCAAAAACAGCAGAGGAGAGGGAGCACAACAGGAGAGAGAATGGTAGAAAAGAGTAACACATTAAAAGCAATTGGCTTAGGCAGACAATTAGTGGCTGGACAGCTGATCACAGGTGACTGAAGTCCTGCAATTCCAGCTGTAACTCAGCAACCCAACAGTGATTACCCTCAGCCCAAACCACTAGGGAAATAAAACCATCTAGGACACCAGGCATGTGGCTTTAACCAATAAAGTTTACTTCATGAACAGGAATGCAGGATTGTGAGTATGGTCACTTGATGCTGAGGTACCATCCAGCTTCTCATTCAGTGAGAGCAGCTCCGTGTCCTCAGTGAGAGCAGCTGTTGGTTGGTTGGGCTAAGGGCACAATCACCATCGGTTTGTTTGTGTACACTTGTGTCTCGCCTTTACCAAGGGCTAGTGATGGCCACCGTGATTTTCAGATTTATGTTTTTCCATGGTGATCAGTTCTGCATGTGTATGTCAGGAAAATCATGGACTTAGTTCATGTACATTCAGAGATTATAATGCAATTCAGCACTACCAACTTCTTTTCTTGGGAAAAGGAAGAGTTATTTAGCATAAACACTTTGTTTACAGCCAAAATTCAAAAATAATGCTGGCTAGCCAGCTGACAGATGCCCAAAGCATCTTTATGTGACAAAGGAAAACTCCCTCAAACAACAACACGGTAACAAACAAGGAAATGAGATCTATTGCCTTCTTAACACTGTAATTAGGATGGGATTTAAAAATGGAAATACCTTTAAGAGAGAATTTGAGGGAAAATTTAAACCCAAGCAGTGACTATTTCTAGAAGGGAAAGCCAGAAACCAGATCTCCTAAAGATGGTGGATCCCAGTTCTGGGAAACTTTCAGAAGGTTTGGCGAAGTCAGCAGATTGCTCTCTCATGCTAACTAAAACCCACCAAAAAAACGAAAATTGAAATGATACTCCCATACACCTATAAAAGCTTGATTCAACTTTCTGTATTTATCATTGCATGCTGTCCCTTGGTTGAGCCAATGCAATGGACACAGAGCTTATTTGTGAAGCACCTGAGTTGAAAAAATAATCGACACAGCTGGACAAAGCACTGCCCTGCCAGGACCATCAGCCTTGCACAGCTGTGGCGAAGGTGACAGAAGTACTTGTGGCCACAGGAAGGAGAAAGCAGCAAAGCCACCTTTGCCAGTGGAGAAAATACTGATGATAGGGCATCCTCAGTTCCCACAGCAGTGAGTCTGCTTTTCCCTGAAACAAGATGTCAATGCGTTGTCCTTAATTTTAAAATCTTTTGTGAATTCTGGTATTGTTTCACTAACACTAAACTCAGAAGGGTGGTATTTGTTAAGCAATCAGGCCTTGGCTTCTATTGAATGGCTTACTACGACAATTTTTTATTTTCAATGGTTTTGATATCAAACACACAATGGAAGATCTTTTTATCCTCCTTTACATTGTTTCATGTGTGTTTCATAACAAAAATTCCTACCAAAGAAAATATCATTGATGCACCAAAGCATCACAACACTTGTAACAGCAACATAATAAAATATCCAAGATAGATAAACCTTGAAGAAAAAGTAAGTATCAAAATGAACAAATATACAAGTCTATTCATGAACAAGTAGAAGACAAAAGAATAAAGCCTAAGGCTTTGGGGGTTGTTTGGGTTTTTTTCATTTTACAAATTACTATTTAGAAGAATATGTAAGATAAAGATGAAATATGCAGAATACATATATTATCTCATCTGAAAAGTACTGCCTCCAGAGCCTTATTTTTAGGCATCAGTCTGGGATGAAGGATGAACTCAACAAAGGATAGCTAGCTCTGCAACACAGAAGAGTTTGACTGTCACCTGAGACAGCAAGAGCCAGAAAACTCCGAATAACCATTTTGTGCGTGTATGGGGAAATCTGCTTGTATGAGTAATGGGGCATTCAGCCAAAACCTTTTGGTGCCCTAATACCCCTGAATGTGTAGTAGAGGAACTAGTGGATGGGTAACGTGCTGGTCGCCCAGGAACCTGGAAAATATGATGCATCTTTGTGGATCTTTCCCTGCGGAACCTGGAAAATATGATGCATCTTTGTGGCTCTTTCCCTGCAAGTCTTTCGCAGAATTCATAGCAAGACACTCCACCAAGAAGTGTGTACCCTTGCAATGTACAGAAACAAAACTTCAGTTAGTAGCTGTAAATTCTTTTTTGATTGCTAATATTATTCACCAGGTCTTTATTTAAGGGATTTCTGTTTGGTTTAATTCTATTTTTTAAAATTCAAGCAGTACATTTTAGCTGTATTGTAGTTGGGGTCAGCCTGAACACTGCTACAGCAATTGCTGTCACTGTTTTTGACCAAATGTGTTTGGACTGAGACAACTTGGTCATTTAATTTAATTAAATTTCACTACTCTTCTCTCTTTTCCATCATGTATAATTTAAGCCATGTGTAGAATCTTAGATTAATGCAGCAGTGACAAAGCAAATCTTTCTACTGGCAACTTCTTCAAGCAAATCTTAGTGTTAATAAAGCGAGTCAGGGACTGAATGAGAACGATCTTATGTTTAATAGTTTGTAAAACATTGTACATTTAAGGAATACTAAAAATTCTTTATGTCAGTATGTTAGTAGTGTTACTTTATACTATATACTCTTCAGCTGGCACAGTCCCCAAGCATATTGCTGATAAAGCACAATAACTGAAATCATTATGCCACTAACACACTTAAGATGCTGGAGTAAGCAAGCTGATTGCTATTATTAACATTT